>LBNU01004981.1:164078-185291 GCA_014162995.1 Artemisia annua
CTTTCTTGTGAACAAGGTAGGATCGACAACACCTTTGGTGAATTGGTTGGCTAGAAGAAATTTGGACAGTGTATCATACCATGCTCTGGGTGCTTGTTTAAGACCATATAGTGCCTACTTCAAGCGATAGACATGATTAGGGCGTTCAGGATCAACAAACCCCTCTGGTTGACTTACATATACTACTTCCTTTAAGTGTCCATTGAGAAAGGCAGTCTTCACATCCATTTGGTATACAACCATGTTCTGATTGGCTGCATTGGCAAGGAAGATTCTGATGGCTTCAATCTGGCAACTGGTGTGAATGATTCCTCAAAGTCGATGCCTTCTTCTTGTCTGAACCCTTTGGCCACAAGTCGAGCTTTGTTCTTTAACACTTCACCATATTCATCAAGCTTCACTTTGAATATCCATTTGAGGGCGATAATCATTGCATAGTCGGGAGGGGGCACTAATTCCCAAACATCTAGTCTGTCAAATTCATGGATTTCATCTTGCATTGCAGTGAACCAGGACGTTTTAGTCAACGCTTCTTTATAATCCTTTGGTTCGACTTTGGACAGCACGTTGCTAACAAAACACAATAAAGCATCTGTGGCAAGTTGTCGTTGTGTAGATACCGGCCTAGATGGGTTACCAATGATGTTGTCAATCGGGTGATCATTTGTCCATTTCCTGATATGCTCATGAAGTTGATGATTGGGAATTGAAGTAGCAGTGTTGGAGTCTTCTGAGGAGGTTGCCAAAGTAGATGGTTCAGGAGCAAATATGTTGACAAAAGGTTCATCAGGTGGTTGAGTAAAAGGATTCACTTCAAAGGTGTTATCAGATGCTTCTTCTTGTGGAATTGAAGAGTGTTGATCTGTGTGATTGGTATGACTAGATGATGGAGCATTCTGACTAAGAGAGATGGAGATGGAAGGCCCGTTTGTGGGTTGAGGTTCATCATTAGCAGCAGCATCAGGATCTATGAATTGTTGTTCAGGTTCGACTCTCTGTTGAGGCTCAAAATACTCATCATACATTGAATCAAACAATTTCTTCAAGTCCTCACTGGTAGGTGGCACAGAAGGAGCATCTGTGGTGGAAGAATTTACAAGTCCTGAACTAATGGGTCCAGGAGTCCAAAGATTAGATGCGGGTCCTGAACTGGAGTATTCAGGAACCGTTTGCTCGGTCAGCTCATCAAACGTGACATGGATGGTTTCCATGATTTGTCGGGACCTTTTGTTGTAGATTCGATAACCCTTCTTGTTTGGTGCATACCCAACAAAAATTCCAATATCAGCTTTTGCCTTTAGCTTTCCCAAATCTTCGCTATCATTGTTTGGGTAACATAATGCACCAAAAACACGAAGGAAAGAGAGGTCGGGTTTTCTTTCATGCACTAGCTCATAAGGAGTTTTGCAGTGAAGAGGATGTATTAGTGATCTGTTCTGAGTGTAACAAGCCGTTGCAATTGCCTCTCCCCAGAGAAACATAGGAGCTTTGGAGAAGATCAACATAGTTCGTGCTGCCTCTACAAGTGTACGGTTTCGTCTTTCAACGACTCCATTCTGCTGAGGGGTTCGAGGTATACTCCTTTGATGACTAATTCCCAGATCTTCATAAAACTGAGTAAGTTGTTGATTGACAAACTCCGTTCCATTATCTGTGCGGACGAATCTGACTGTTTTATTGAGTCCAACTTGCAGCTGCTTGATTAGTTTGATGATGATTTCAGGTGTTTCATCCTTGGATCTGAGGAATTTGACCCATGTGAAACGAGAGTAGTCATCAACAATCACTAACACATATCTCTTTCCAAATATGGTTTGCACTCTCATGGGACCACAAAGGTCCATGTGAAGGGTATGAAGAACTTCCATGATGGTGTTGATGGTTTTGGGTTTGTGAGTATGCTTCTTGCTTTTACCAAGCTGACAAGCGGAACAAAGATGATCTTTTTCATACTTCAGCCTGGGCATGCCTCGAACAAGATCTTTACGAGTAAGTTCATTGATGGTACCGAAGTTCAAATGGTTCAAACGACGATGCCACAACCAAGACTTGGTCTTGGAAGCCTTAGATAGTAGACAGATTGGAGATGATTGCATCATGTCTTCAATGGATATAGTGTAGAGGTTTGTGCCACGTCTGCCTTTCAAGAGATCCATACCATCCAATCTTCTAACATGACAAGAGTGTTTTCTGAAGGCAACTTCTAGATCTGAGTCACAAAATTGACCTACGGAGAATAGATTGTGCCCAAGACCTTCTACATAATATACCCGAGAGATAACGCTGTCACCAACCACATAATCTCCATAACCCATTATTGCACCAAAATGATCATTCCCGAATCTAACAGTCCCGATAAACTTTTTCACGAAATTTCTGAGCCGCGAGCGATCCCCCGTCATATGTTTTGAGCAGCCTGAGTCCAAATACCACAGGGCGATTTGTACGACCTGCATTTGAAATCAGACAGATATGGATAACGGACAAACTTGGATCCCCAACCATAAGTGGGGTCCGATTGGTTAGCACATACAACAGAATAGGAAGAATTAATAGTGTCCTTAGTCATAACATGACATGCTGGGGAACTAGACTTATGGTTAGCGCATTGGGTTCCTATAGGAAAAGTTCTACCAGATTTCTTCCAAATCCTAATGTTGGGAAACTTAGGATTAGACTGTTTGGCAAAGGGGCGATGACTTCCTATTGACACTATTCTTCCAGTGGGTCTCCAATGATAGCCAACATTAGTAAACTTCCTTCCTGTTGCTTTCCAAACATGTTTTACACGATTATAATAAACAGTATGACAACCAGGGGATACTTTAGAAGCATACAAACATGTCTTAACACACACATCATGATTACCAAAATTTAAATAGTTATTACAGATCTCACAACTGGTTTTAGAATTCGAATTAATTACAGTACGCCTAGAGCTAATACTAGAATCAACACGATTCTCAACGTTCAGATCAGTCTTATTGTTCCTAATGTGGTCTTCTACTTTCTTTCCTTGAGCACTTTTAGCTGGCGAAGTCCTATCATTCCTTGTATTGCAACTAGGCTTTGACCCGCTAGCATTAGTGACAACTTTTACTCCTGTAGAATTAATGATGGGAACATTAGAACGAGAAACTGCTGTTTGATTTCTGGTATCTGATGTGTTATGTTTTGGTGATGTTATGGGCACTTTAAAGGCAACATGCTTGTTCTTAACCTTAGAGGAAAAATCATTAGTCTTATCACGCATGCAAACAGCTTTAGGACATGTACCAATGGCATAATCTAAGAGCTCATATGATCTGTTGGTGAGATAATACACATCACGGATGCCAATGTCCGCAGGACTCACCATTCTAACCTCTTCAATAGTTTCGCAGAGGATATCTAGGCAATCCTTGAGATACCTAAGGTACTCACTATGAACAAACGCATTATTCCTAAGGGGAAGAGGAATATTAATGGCATCAACATCAGTTCTTTTTGTTTTAGCCGCTTTGGTGAGACTGCAATCACATGCAGTGACTGGCATTTTCCCTTTCACCTGAGTCTTTAGATTCTCATTTTCTTTAAGCAAAGAAGTTATCTTTTCATTGTTTTTATCACGTGTGATCTTCATCGAATCATGTAACTCTTTGTAATGTTGTTTGATTTTAGAGTTTTCAGCTTGAAAACAATCATTTTCGTATTTCAAGTCGTTAATGACATTTTGAAGTTGAAGATATTGAGAATCTAAACACGGAGGTTTCTGGGTATCAATCGCATCACATTTATTATCAATCACATCACATTTATTCGTCTTAAATTGTGCAATTTGAAGCTTCAGTTTCCGAATCGTGTTAGTGTGAGCTTGAATTCTTTCATCCCTTTTGGCTAATTCAAAATATGCATCAAATTCAGGAGCATCCGAAGATGTCTTGGCATTTGAGTTTCTAATTCTTTCTTCTAGATGTTGGTATCTTAATTGCAAGTTAAGATTATCAACCTCTAGTTTTGAAAATTGCTTGACCATGTTATCATGATCATCTTTTTGAATTTTTTCGCGCAGTTTTAAATTCTCCCCCTCAAGCTCAACAACACGATTCTGGAAAACCTTTAATGTAACAGACATATCATGAAATTGGGAAGCAGATAAAGAAGAATCAGTAGCAGTATAAAACACATCTTGAGCAATGCACATAGCAATCAGATTATCATTCATGATGAGAGCATTCTTCCTCGCAATTTTACTATGTTGAAGATCCATTACAGTTTGTTTTCCTTCACGTTCCTGGTTTTTAAACACCTCTTTCATTTCATTAATCTCTTGTTTAAGGGACGTTTCCATGTATTCAAAATGGTTTCTGATTTGTTTAAAGAACGGAATGACTTCTGTGAGATAACATTCTTTTGTATCTTCAAAACCCCTTTCCCCCTCAGTAATTCCCGTTGTAGTAAATCTCTTTTTACACGTTTTGTCAAAATCCACAAACATTTGATACAGTAAATACATGCTAATAAGAGTTTTACATTGAGTGGGAAGTGCTATCTGAACTAGGTTCATGGGTGTATTGGGAGGATACACCGTGGGTTTAGCAAACTTAAGGGGAGTGGTATCCATAAGAAGTTCAGCTTTCATTTTTTCCACATCTAAAGGCCAAAAAATCTGTTCAGGGGTTAACCTAGTTTGGGGCACAAAGACAGTTAATCGGTTCTGCTCATAGTAGTTATGGGGCTTGATATTAACACGATTTGCTATGCACATGGGATCCTTCATCTTATCCTCAAGTCTTTTCCTATTTTCTGTTTCAATTTCAACAATCTCTTCTGTATCACGCACATCAGGGGAATCATGATTGGGCTTAAGCATCACATTATAGTCATATAAGGCAGGTTGAGAGGCACTAACGCTCCTAAGATAATTAGTTTTAGGCACACCTGTATCCTTATCACTATGTTTATCACGAAGCTTAATGTGCTTTTGTATCATTTGAGCAGTTTGAATGGTTTGGCCTTGTGTGTACAATTTGTTTTCAAGCTTGTTCTTTAAGGCCTTTAATTGGGAAAAATCGTTTAGAAGTTTGGCTTCCTTACTTTGAAAATCTAATTTTAGTGTGTTGACACTGTTTTGAATCTCCTGTTTTTGTTTAACAGTTTGATCGATTTGATTTTGCAAAGATTTTATTTCCCCTCTTAACTCTTCTTCCTTTAAATTCCTTTTGGTAATATATGTACACATTTGCCAATTCATTTTCTGTTCACGTTCGGTTAACTCAAATTTTGCACGTTGTTGATACATATTCACCTGATCTTTGAGAATATTAATCCTAGTGGTTAAGGTGTCATCAGGTATAACAGCAGTATATTCATCATATTCACAAGTATCATTATTAACGGAAGAGTCATCACTTGGTAAAGCAGTCTCGACACTTTGTTTCAAGTATTGCTCATATGGGACAACATTACTATTACCCATATCAGCAGAATTTGAATCAATAGTGTCGGTGTGTTTTACTTCGTTATGAGTCCTTTGATTGTGCATCACATCGTCAACATGTGTATCTTCAGATGCTCTACTAGATTCATCAGACTCTTTATTGTTATCCATATGTTGTTGTTTTGAGGAAACATTAGTGTTTTTCAAACCAACATCATCTGGCGTGACAATACTAGTTTGATGAACCTCATCGAGTATCGTTGGAATGGCACTTGTTTCATATGTGTCATATAATTTGAGTACCTCAGAAATGATGGATGATTTGGAAGATCCTGATTGATTTGCCGATGTGACTGCAGATGTAAGCTTGGCCATAAAGATGGTTTGTGCAGTAGGTTCATCATCAACATCAGAATCAAATGCATCACAATCTTCAGCCTGGAAGATGTTTGGGTCATTTAGAGCAAGATCCTGGACTGGTTGATCATCCACATCAGCATCAAAGGAGTTTCCTTCATCACCAGCAAGAAAGAGCAGCTGTTCCTCATCCAATTTAACACCATTCTCTTGTGCTTGCATCAACAGCATCTTATCTTTGAAGTAGTCGGAGTTCTGAGGACGTTTTGGTTCAGTGCAGTTTCTTGCAATATGACCTAGCCCACCACAATTGTAGCACTTGATTTGCCTTCCTTGTCCTTGATTGCCATTTCCCATTCTGTTCTGAGCATTTCCTCGGACATTTTGTCTTCCTTGAACCACAACACGCCCATCTTCCACAACAGCAAGATTACGTGGATTAGATGAGGTTCTGAGTTGATTGTTGGTTTGAGGAAGAGTGCTTCTGAAGTGTTGAACCAGCAGAGAGACTTGATTGGAGAGATTATCAATTCTCTTGTCCATGTAGGAATTTCCCGATTCTTGTGAATTGGTTTTGACACTTGCTGATTGCATTGAGGCTTGACCAAGAGAAGACTGATTCTGTGTTGCTTGAGTAGTGATTGGAGGGTTGATTAAGTCAGCTGAGAATTGGTTGAGTCCTTGAGCACTGGAGATTAGAGCAAGAGGATCATTTGAGGGATGAAACTTCTCTCTTAGCTGACGATCATACATGGCATGTTTCTCATGTTGTTGCAGATAAGCATAGAGTTGCTCATAGTTGGTGTTTCTGAGTCCTTTGTTTAGCTTCACAGCCGTGACAAATCGATCCCATTCTGGTGACATGTTATTGACGAACTTTGAGTTGAGTTGGATGTTGGGCATTGTCATTCTGATCATTCTCATGTCATTCACAAGCTTGTGGAATCTGACATAGTAATCATTGATGCTTTCACCAGGGTTCATCTTAAAGTGCTCGAATTCATCGTACAATTGAGACTCACGATCTTCCTTTGTTAATTCTGAACCAGCTAGCAACATTTTGACATTGTCCCAAACAGCTTTGGCCTCAGTGTTGAAGTTAATCAGTTTGTATATGTCCTTTGGTAGCCCTTGTACCACAATGTTTGAAGCACGAATGTCAGCATCATATCGTTTCTTTTCAGCTTCATTCAGATCATTGTACGTACGAGGTCTGTCAATTCCAAGGGTGACTGTCCCATCATCACCAGTGGAGATAACATCTCTGGTAGTGCCCATTTGGAACGGCCCTTCATCAATTGATCTCAGAATGTTCTCCCCATTTTCTTTGCCTTGACAATACAAGCGAATTCTTTGTGACCAAGACTCATAGTCCGTTCTTTCTAGCATTGGAGGTCGAGTGTCAGACCCAGCAGCTTGGATATCATCAATAGATGTTACAGTAGTCATGATGACAAGGTCTTAGACGGGATTTTACAACACACGTGACTTAAACCGAGAAATCGATTCTTTCCCGGGATTTTACTAAAGTCAACCAGGAAAACCGCTAAGATAAGTAAACCGCTGGTACAGTAACCGCTGACAATTAACCGCTGACAGAGTAACCGCTAGTAAAGTAACCACTGAAGAGTAAACCGCTGATGTAATAACTGCTGAAACTTAACCGCTGGAATAGTAACCGCTGATTATTAAACCGCTGACAATAGTAACCGCTGGACAGAGTAACCGCTAGTAAGGTAACCACTGAAGAGTAACCGCTGATAACTTAACCGCTGAGTAGTAAACCGCTGGAAGTTAACCGCTGAAACAGTACAAAGTACAGCGTAATGTTCGCTCCACTACTTGTACTAACCGCTATCACTAACCGCTGAAACCCCAAGTTAACCGCTGCTAAGAAGCTTTTAACGAGGAACAAACCGCTGCCAAGAACCAAGTTCCAAACCAACTCGTACACTACTCAAACGTTAGATTTAGTCCAACCAACTGATAAACTAGATGAATCTAACCTTTCTAATCCTAGAAGTACAAGAAAGAACACAAGAATCACCACGAACAAGCTCCAAAATGAGTAAAAACCACCCTAAACTAGTAGAAACCAAAACAAACCATACACCACAAGTCCTATGATCCCTAGGATGTAACCATGGCTCTTGATACCAATTGAAGGATACTAAATAAGCTCACAAACACGTTCATACTTATGGTTATGGCTCGTTATACATAGAAAGGAAAGAAAGAAATGTAGAGAGAGAAAGTTAGAGAGAGAAAGAGGTGAAGCCTTGAGAGAAAACCAAAAAAAAGAAAATAGAATTATGAAAGAAGGCTTCCCCTCTCCAAGGATGGAGAGGGCTTATATGTACATGAGTTTTGCCACTAGGGCGTGCCACTTGGGCTGCGGATCAGGTATACAGTGGGTAAAGACCCGTCCTTCTTCCGCGAACTAATCTACTTCTAAACTACGTTTAACTAACTATTGTAACTACTACGAGCTAATCAATGCTTAATCATATCAGGGGTGACCGAATCTTTCTTATACAAAAAAACGTATTCCTAACAACGCCGTAACTAGTGATAATAGATAAGATCATACTACGTTACGCCAGCTACGCCGTAACACATTTATGAGTTACGCCATAACTGGTGCTGGGCCTATAAATACAGCCCTAATTTCTGCATTTTCGCATACAACTTTCTCACACACAAAGTCAGAGATCGTTTGGAGCTTTTAGGAGACCCTTGTACAGCAGCATACGAAGCCTTTCCAAGGGAGAAATCACGCCTAAACACCATAAGTTTTAGCATTTCATCATTTCATTTACATTTCGAATATATGGCATTTGTAAACATTATTTCGAGTGTTGAATTTAATATGATCGACTAAGCACCTCTGGTGCTAGCCTAGTTATGATTCTTACATTGTTTTAATTATGTTTCCGTACTTTTCTTAATGCTTCTACGTGTGTGCATGCTTAGTTTATCTTGAGATCCTTTAGTTGCGGTAGTTTAAAACACCCGGTTATACTTGGTATGCTAGGAGAATTGACCATAGGACCCTGGCGTAGTTGAGTTGTGAGGATATGGTTGGGATGACAACTAACCACGGACCTTGTGTGCAAATTGACCATAGGACCACTTTCTAGGGTGGAGGAACTTAAGCAATTAAAGTATGGTCTATGATCGTGACAACGGACCATAAAAGATAAGTCTAGCATGTAGTGGTACTTAATGACTCAAACCCGTCTACCGTACGTCGGCTTACTAGCATGGGGTAGTGCCTGTGGTTCCTGGCAGGATACGGGTAAGACAGGCTAGGGAACTTGACCATATGAACCTAGTGATATATGTCTGCCCCACCTAAAGCATGAGATTAGTTTAATAGGAAATATAATCATAAACATTGTAGGATGACTAATTACGTTAGCACACTTCTCTCTTTCATTTCATTTCGTTAATTTTACTTGCTTACTTGCTTTTAAGTTTCAATTCAATCACTCAATCTATTCGCCTTTTAAATCTGTTTAATTTAGTGACACCCGACTTAGATATAATCCAAACCACATAGCTCTTGGGACGANATGATCGTGACAACGGACCATAAAAGATAAGTCTAGCATGTAGTGGTACTTAATGACTCAAACCCGTCTACCGTACGTCGGCTTACTAGCATGGGGTAGTGCCTGTGGTTCCTGGCAGGATACGGGTAAGACAGGCTAGGGAACTTGACCATATGAACCTAGTGATATATGTCTGCCCCACCTAAAGCATGAGATTAGTTTAATAGGAAATATAATCATAAACATTGTAGGATGACTAATTACGTTAGCACACTTCTCTCTTTCATTTCATTTCGTTAATTTTACTTGCTTACTTGCTTTTAAGTTTCAATTCAATCACTCAATCTATTCGCCTTTTAAATCTGTTTAATTTAGTGACACCCGACTTAGATATAATCCAAACCACATAGCTCTTGGGACGACCTCGGTTTTACCAAATACTAGTCTACACACGACTGGATTCTCTGTCCGTTAATGCAAATAGGTAGACCTTAGGTAATCGAGACTAAATAAATTTAAGACCTGGTCAGTAAAACCTGCATTAAGTATTTGGCGCCGCTGCCGGGGAGTTATTATGGGATTTATAGTTTTAAGTCTATTTTTATTTAATTTTTGTTTTTGCGAATCTTTCATTATGTCAGGATACAAGACTAGAAGCTCAAAGTCATTTCTAGCAACACCCTTTGACAACACTGAAAGGCAGTTTCGGGCAAAGAGAAATAATTACCCAGTATCAATCCACAATATGTTCTCATTTTATGAATCCGAACCATCTGATGCTGAATCAGAGATAATTAATGAGTCTGACATTGAGGGGCTCACAATGAACACATATTTGGGAAGAACTAACGAAAACTGCCAAAGAACTTTTGATATGATACCCAACCAGGATTCTAAAGGAGTTACTATTCCAAGTCTTCTCATCCAGGAATTACATGATAAACAGTTTTCAGGAGAAGAGGGGCAGGATGCTTAAGAACACATGGAAGAAATCTTGCACCTTTGTAGTTTATTCAACATCCCTAACATCTCTAGGTATGCATTTGTACTGAAGGTTTTTCCAATATCCCTAACTAGAACAACAAGGAGATGGTTTCTCAGACTTCCGTCCGATTCCAAACAATCATGGGAAAACCTAAGGAGAGTGTTTGTAAGGCAATTTTGTCCACCTTCAAAGATGGCTGAATTACTTTGCAACATCCACCGATTTGGCCAAATAAAGGAAGAAGCATTGTACCAAGCTTGGGAAAGGTATAATGAACTTCTTTACCGATGCCTGACATACGACCTCAACAAGCACCAAATGGTCTACAAATTTTATAGAGGTTTAGATAGTTACAACCATTAGTTGCTTGACACTCAACACCCCATTCCTGGGATGACTCCGGATAAAGCTTGGGATTCGATACAAAGGATGGCCAACCATCGTTACAAGTGGCATGCTGAGACTGGATTCAGACCTAAAGACAATTTCAGACATAAGGTTATGAAAACTTTCGCAAAGAGTAAAGAAGAATATGGTGAATTATTTGAAAGAAGAAGAGAGGAAAGGAATAGGCTAGAAAAAGAACAAAGAAAAGAAAAGGCAAAAAGCATGGTTAGTACTAAAGAAAAGGTTGGAATCAAAGAATTGATCTCAAAGTACATTGAGGAAACCTCTAAGAGACAAGCACGGGAGGAGGTTATGATGAAGCAATTCGTCGAGAGTACTATGGCATCCCTTAGGGCTCATGATAACAGAATTAGGAGCCTCGAAGAAAAAGTTTATGAATGCACGCAAGCGATTAAGGACGGTTTGAATGAGCAAAAACGTAGAGTAACTGAAGAAGCCATTAATATAGTTACTACGGGTGAAATTAGGGAAGCTAAGTATGAGCCAAGTACCTTCTCCGAGAAAGTTAAAAGAAGAATCTACAAAGAGAAACTACTTCTTGATGATTTGGGAACTCTTCCGGTGAATTTACCTCTAATTGAATCAATTCAAGATAATTCTAACAAAGTGCGATTTGTGCAGGATATCATTAATCAGAAAGAGAATTTAGAAGAAGTTGCATCGGTAAAGCTTAATGCAAGATGCTCAGCAGTTTTAAGAAACGAACTGCCACCGAAGGAAAAAGACCCCGGAAGTTTTACTCTTCCTTGTCTAATTGGTAAGCTAGAAATAAATAATGCATTAGCAGATTTAGGAGCTAGTATAAGTATTATGCCCTATTCAATGTTGTTGCATTTGGGAGTTGGTAGTATACGACCTGTTAAAATGGATATTGAGATGGCTGATAAATCCATGCAGTCCCCTAGGGGAATTGTAGAGAACGTACTAGTAAAAATTGATAGGTTTATTTTCCCGGTAGATTTTGTTATTCTTGAAATTTCGGAAGATGATAAAATCCCGATCACTCTAGGAAGACCTATGCTTGCCACTGCACATGCGAAAGTGGATGTCTTTGCTAAAAAGATGACCATAAAGGTTAGTGGGGAAGTTTTAACTTTTAAGGCTAACAAAATTGTTTCTTTCTCAAAAAAGGTTTGTATGTTGAATCAGGTTAATGGCGAAGGCGACTATGGGGAACAATTGGATGCATTTTTGGCAAATGAAGCTCCGAGTATTTCTCAAGAACACAACAATACATCTTCGGGAGATGACTTTGATGTTTTTGTTTATTACGAAGAAAATAATGATGCCTTGGGAATCAGGATTGATGATTTCCAAAATGATATTGATATGGTTCCATTACCAGATGACCAAGTTAAGACAACTTCGCAAGCGGGACAACCCATGTTCTTTGGAATGGGTGTAAAAATACACCACAAGAATCCTTATAATCTCCAACTTTCGTGCAAAATTGGGTACACGAATTTCCATCCTTTTGTAGACACTAGATCCCCCGTTAATATTATTTCCAAAGAATGCTAAAATCAAGTAATGGTAAAAGAGCTGGAATACAGAGGGAATAATTTCCTCGGTATCGCCACTAATATTCATGTTTTCATCGTAATACATACTTTTCTTGTAGACTTTGTGGTCCTAGAAGATGTCAACGAATTCGTTGAGGATGGGTTCACAGGCGTGATTTTAGGGAATCCTTTTAAGGCGATAGTAGGTAGGTGAAGATGAGAAGAAGGGATGGTCTGGTTACAACACGGAAAAGGCAAAACAATTTTTAAAATGCCAAGAGTCGTAAGGAACTTTAAAAATTTGTCCACAAAGCAATTAAGTCATGTACGACCACTCCTTGAATTAAGTGATGAAGACAAGGCTAATGGTTATAACTACCCGAGTGGAAAGATTAAAAAGTTTTACAACGATTGCCTATTGCTTGGGGACGAATACAAGAAGGATGAGAAACTTATTGAATGGATACAACGTGGAGATTGTTATGTCCACGAAATGACCAATAGCCATTGGTGACCCGTAGGAGTGAGTCTAACTTAAAGACTCGATAATAAAGAAAAGTGCTCTTACGGGAGACAACCCATACTACCCTTTTTCCTTTCTTTTGTTTTTCGTTTGTTGGTTTGTATGTTTGTCTTATATTTTTGCAGGAATTGGAGCAAGAAGGAAGGAGAAAGTCAGTTTACTACAGAAACTGATGCTCTCGGATTTTCCTTCAAGTCTAATAGCTCCAGGTTTTAACTAACTACGGTGTAACTCAATCTCATGGTTACGCTGTAACACCTCTCTGAGTTTAATTCTTAAAAATATTTTTAAACATACCAAACTTGTATTAGTAACTAAATGAACGTTGTGGGTGTGTTCCTTGTAAACCCTCACGAGACTATACTTGTCCACTTGGGACAATAAGTGGTTTAAAAGGCTTATTGCATACACTAAATGCAACCGTGATTCCTACGAAAGTGAGTTAGGTTTTTATTGCTTTTATTTTGTTTTTATAGATTTTATGCTTGTGGTATTCGCATGATTTCAGGGAATTGAAGTTTGCTCAAGGAGGCAAGTCGAAGGCACGAAGTCTTCTCATGATCCTTATTTCATTTATAGAGCAAATTTCAGGGAAGTTCTCGCTCTAATTCTACTTTCTCTTCACATTTACTTAATTTTTAGTACAAAAGGGAATTTGTACATTTCAAGTGGGGGGACGGGAGTAGAATTATCTTGAACTTTAATGTGCCCTTATTTTTTTAGTTTATTTTGAAAAATTATGCCATTTTAAAAATTTTGACATGTTTTTCCTAACCTAACTAGAATAGACCTTAGCCGAGCACATTTTACCCTTAACTTACATGGTGAGATTTAGCCTATCAGTTTCCACTGATTTACCCCAAATCCACCAAATTATGAGTGTGCTGGTAGTTTGTAAACTTTAGAACTTGGCCTTTACATCATTTTGAGACCGTAGACGAGTAGTGAGTCGAGTTATCTCGACACATTTGGGAGAGACAATTTAAGAAGCAATATTTTATGATTATCACCCAAACAGCCTTATATATGTGTGTTTATCGATTAGTCACATCGACTTCTCGACCCTCGTGTTAAACCCTTTCGTTGCACTCACTTTTAGTGCAAGATACCCCTAGATACACCCTTTTGAGACTATCCTTTCATTTCATACCCCTACATAATTGTTTCGATACACCCTTACACCTTAGCCTATCGTGTAGTCTTAGTTTATGATTGGGAAGATATTGTTTGCCCAAGTTCAAGGTCTAAGTAGAGAAATTCGGGAATCACGCATACGTCGAAGACATATTTTTGAAGATCATTTGAAGACCCCCCCAAAATCAATGTATGGTTCATCTCAAGTGTGGGGACGTAAAGTTTCTTGTAGTTATGATTCTAAAAAAAATGTGAATTTCTGTATGTAGATAATTGAAATAAATGGTGCACCCATGTATAGCACCTTGATTATGAGCTCATCAAGATTTAGTATCGAAGAGGCCACTTCGGTCACATTTGAAGAATGTAGTTGGTAATGTTTCTACACCAACAAGATGACCAAGTAGTGTATCCATCATGACGACCACTAATGACACACTTACTTGCTATGATCCGGTACTTGAATTTCAAAACTTGGACTTTGGGCGAACGGTAAATGGTGATGACTTAGTTATAGGCTTAGACTATTTGCTTGATATTTTTCTTTTTACACCCATTTTGTGTATTCCCATGTCTATACCTACCCTTTAGTCACGAATCATGCTTAGGTGAGGGATTTGAGCAGGCATTGGTGTCTTGCCCGGCGTTCCGGTCATGTATCAATGTTCTTTGTCGCCTTCGCCATATTATGTTAGTAATGACACTACACCTTTAACCATATTTGTGTAACCCAATATTGCCTTCTAGGATTGTTTTGACCTTAGCTCTAGTGGTGGAGATTTGTGTAACCGCCAAGCCTATCATAGAATACTTACCATGACTGTGCTTTGATTGATCACCCTGAAAATTGACACTTAAAATTTAGAGAGTATGAGTGTTAGTTCCCCTTTTCGAGTGGTGTTCGGCTTTGAAAAATTCTAGCATAGGATATTTTTAATCTCATATTTCCCGAGTGATACCGGGGGATATCTTTTTAAGAATACTTCTAATAAGGTCAACTTGAGGGCAAGTAGAGTTCAAGTGGGGGGACATTTGATGCCGTCAAATAATTCTGATATTTAAGTGTCAATTTCCCCCCTAATATATGCTCGTTTATTATACTGATTATGTGGATATATACTTTAATTCCTTTATATTTTGTATCCAGGTTATAAAGTGAGCATAGGAGCTAAAGAGACGCGGAAAATGGAAAGAATTCATCAAAGACACATTCAAGTAGTGTGCTGAAGACAGCTACGGCGTAACTCAAACTCTCCATTACGCCGTAGCTAGGAATTCAAATATGAAATGGCTCAAATCAAGAACTACGGCGTAACCACAACTCATAATTACGACGTAGCTTATCCAATACTTTGAATTTCCTATAAGATAGTGTCTACGCCATAACCACTTATGGAGTTACGGCGTAGCAATGACACCGAGATGATCTTAGATCCAAGAAGGATGCTACGGCGTAGCCCACTTGAAGACTATGACGTAAGACAAAACCCTAATTGGAGTTACGACGTAACAACTTTTCCAACTACGCCATAACTAATGATAATAGATAAGATCATACTACGTTACGCCAGCTACGCCATAACACATTTATGAGTTACGTCGTAGCTAATGTTGGGCCTATAAATACAACCCTAATTTCTGCATTTTGGCATACAACTTTCTCACACACAAAGTCATAGATCGTTGGGAGCTTTTAGGAGGCCCTTCTACAGCAGCATACGGAGCCTTTCCAAGGGAGAAATCACGCCTAAACACCATAAGTTTTAGCATTTCATCATTTCATTTACATTTCGAATATATGGTATTTGTAAACATTATTTCGAGTGTTGAATTTAATATGATCGGCTAAGCACCACTGGTGCTAGCCTAGTTATGATTCTTACATTGTTTTAATTATGTTTCCGTACTTTTCTTAATGCTTCTACGTGTGTGTATGCTTAGTTTATTTTGAGATCCTTTAGTTGCGGTAGTTTAAAACACCCGGTTATACTTGGTATGCTAGGAGAATTGACCATAGGACCCTGGCGTAGTTGAGTTGTGAGGATATGGTTGGGATGACAACTAACCACGGATCTTGTGTGCAAATTGAACATAGGACCACTTTCCGGGGTGGAGGAACTTAAGCAATTAAAGTATTGTCTATGATCGTGACAACGGACCATAAAAGATAAGTCTAGCATGTAGTGGTACTTAATGACTCAAACCCGTCTACCGTACGTCGGCTTACTAGCATGGGGTAGTGCCTGTGGTTCCTGGCAAGATTTGGGGAAGACAGGCTAGGAACTTGACTATATGAACCTAGTGATATATGTCCTCCCCACCTGAAGCATGAGATTAGTTTAATAGGAAATATAATCATAAACATTGTAGGATGAGTAATTAGGTTAGCACACTTCTCTCTTACTGCTCACAACCTTCATTTCATTTCGTTAATTTTACTTGCTTACTTGCTTTTAAGTTTCCATTCAATCACTCAATCTATTTGCCTTTTAAATCTGTTTAATTTAGTGATATAATCCAAACCACATAGCTCTTTGGACGACCTCGGTTTTACGAAATACTAGTCTACAAACGACTGGATTCTCTGTCCGTTAGTGCAAGTAGGTAGACCTTAGGNTCACAACCTTCATTTCATTTCGTTAATTTTACTTGCTTACTTGCTTTTAAGTTTCCATTCAATCACTCAATCTATTTGCCTTTTAAATCTGTTTAATTTAGTGATATAATCCAAACCACATAGCTCTTTGGACGACCTCGGTTTTACGAAATACTAGTCTACAAACGACTGGATTCTCTGTCCGTTAGTGCAAGTAGGTAGACCTTAGGTAATCGAGACTAAATAAATTTAAGACCTAGTCAGTAAAACCTGCATCAACGATCTAGTACGTGGTAGGTTGTGTATATCGTTTTATAAAAACGGTTTATGAAACAAGTTGAGTATATATCTCTAGTACTACCGTTCGGGCCATCACAATTCGGAGGCCATGTAGTAAAATTTCGAGGAGCTAGGACACTTTAATTCATAAATCCAGCAACTCGTCGATCCGTTTACCCAAATGAACCCCTCACATGAAGTTTCCTAGTGTTGTAGCACTCGATATAGAAAATATATATTTTTGGTCGTTCGATCTTGTGACATATAGTTTAAGTGGCTACATGGTTTACAAAATATGTTTGGTCATAATCCGCAAGTGAGTTTGGGTAAATCCAAATGTTTAATGAAAGTTATACGGTACTTGATTTAGTGTAACTTATATGGTTTTACAAGTTCTCCTCGTTTAACAAAAGTTACTATTCCGAAGGTAAAATAAACTTTAGGAAAGTTTAATTTTTGAATGAAGATTGTTACTTTATAAAGTTCATTATGTTTATTAGTTTTGAAAATCACATGGTTCTTATTTACTTGTTAAGTGAAAAACTAAATTTTTGTCATTAAAAACTGTCTTACCATTTGAAGCAGAAAACTGCCATCATTTGGCATTTTCAGGCAGAGTTTGCTCGCAGCGGACGTAAAACATCATTTCGGAAAACTTCCGTGTGTAACTTTTTGATGAATCGGCCCAGAAGGGCTTCAAAAAAATTCGAAAACTGAGTAGTAAGCAGTTTGGCATATTCAGATTTTCAGTTTCGCTAATTTCTTTTGATCATATCTTTTGACTCGTGTGTCCGTTTTGGTTGATTCAAATTGCTACGTTTTTCTTATAAGATCCTCTATAACAGTAGGTTATTTATCCAAGGTTAAGGCCATTCTAGTTTGGTCGTTTTTCATAGCATAAGACACTAGTTTACTTGTTCACTTACATAAGTTAACATATAAGCTTTTTCAACTAGTTTTAAAGGTTTTGTACATCATGAATTCAATATAATGACCATATATAACATGGATTAATTATGAGAAACATGTAAATGATGTTGATCAAGAGTGGGGGTTAGTCTTTCTTACAACTTTTGGCTTTCAATTAAGAAAAGAAATCAATGATTAAGAACAAGAACAAGAATTAGGAACCCTAGCTTCCAAATTCTTCAACCTCTTGATACTAAGTTGAGATGAATTTTGAAAACACTTGAAGTCTTCTACTAGAAATACTTCTTGTGTAGCTTGGAAATAACCAATGGAAAGAAGAAACTAGAGCTTGATTCATGTTAAGCTTGACAAGAGCTTTAACAATGAAGTAGATTTTGTAACATGAAACTCAAAGATGGATTTGGTAAATAATATGAAGGTGACCAGATATTTGGTGATGAAAGGAAGGGGAAATGAGCTTGGTTTTATACCAAAATGAGGAGGTTACAAAATTTGGATATTTTGCAAGTTTAGGCTAGTCATAGGACACTTGTAATGATCTAACACTTGATTTATCACCAAGACACCAAGTGTCTTGGTGACTAATCACAAACTTTCGACCATATGTGATATGGGATGACTAGATAATGTTTCTTGCATTATCTTGCTATTACGGAGGTCATTTAGTCCCGGTAATCGCTAACGGTAAGTATTTAAATCACGAAACGTAAAATCGGGTATCGTAAAAATACGAAACTTGTAGATGTAACACCCCAACCCGAGAAGGGTTAAAGTGTAACATTATGGAGTCAAATCAGAACACAAGTGAAACGGAGATACAATACCAATACAAAGTCTACAAAGGTTATAAAGGAAAAAAATCCAAACAAGGTACAAGATACAAAAAGGGGCAACAACAAACTAAGCCTAAAACATAAGATACTAAGCCCAAACATAACAGCTTCTAAACATCTCTAAGTCCAACAGGTATCTAACATGGTGAAGTCTTCTAAGCCCAAAAGCAAACAAACTCTTCAATCCAATACCCAGCTTCCTACCAAACCTGCCGCAGGAAAAGAAATGCGGCTGAGCTTACAAAGTTCAGTGAACAGATATCAAACAATAACAAAGCAATATAAAAGAGATATGATAAGCGAAGATAGTTTACATATGGTGTCAATGGATAATCAAGGGTTGCCATAGTTTAAGTATAAAGGTTAAGTGTATGATGTAAGATGTAATGTATGTGGAATTCAGTATTTTCCCAGGCACAATCAATCAATCAATACAATACAATAGTAGCCCAATATGGAGTAGCTAGCTCCCAATATGTGAGGNAATGGATAATCAAGGGTTGCCATAGTTTAAGTATAAAGGTTAAGTGTATGATGTAAGATGTAATGTATGTGGAATTCAGTATTTTCCCAGGCACAATCAATCAATCAATACAATACAATAGTAGCCCAATATGGAGTAGCTAGCTCCCAATATGTGAGGGGTTGCAATGCACGCACACCCAGTCACCAATCAATGTAACAATAATCAATGCAGTCAATATCACAATCAATCAATCAATCAATCAATCAATCAAATCTAGGATGCATCCATACGGCCCTGCAGGCCAATAACAATCATAGCGGTAGTCGATAACAAAATCAGGGACGGTGGGGGACATCTCTCCAGCCCCACTAGAGTACATAACATTGGTGCATCAATGCTATGGTTGTGGCTACTCCACAACAAGTAATACTTGGGTAAATACTGAGGGGTCATGTAGTCAAGGTCCAAATCAAAGGTGCAATATCAAAGGTTCAATATCACAGGGTCAATATCAAAGGATCAATATCAAAGGGTCAATATCAAAGGATCAATATCAAAGGGTCAATATCAAAGGATCAATATCAAAGGATTTATATCAAAGGATTATATCAAGGGATCAATCAAAGATGTAATACCAACAGGTCAAAATGGAGAGGTCAAAGCCAAGGTTCCCAATCCACAAGGTTTACTATTCCAAGTTCCAAAGTCCCATAGTTCATAATCAAAGGGTCATAATGAGAGTTTAAAACAAAAGTTCCATTTAGTAGGTTCCCATCACTTGTTTTAAAAGGTTCGTAGTACAATCCCATTTAAAAAGGTTTATAACAAGGGTTCATTTAGAAAAGATCTTCCAAAAGATGACATTTATAAAAATGATCTTTAATAAAGGTTTGCATAAAATGTTCTTTAAAAGCGGTCTTTATGAATTTATAAAAATCCCATAGATAAGTGATCTTAAATCGTATTAAAAGTGCCGTTATAAAATAGTTTCTCCTTTAAATGTTTCCATATCATAATTAAGAAAAGGAATTTCACCTCCCGTTATATTATCCCAAAAGAACATTCAAAGTCTCACAAGGGTTTCACCTCCCGTTACAATATCCCAAAGAGTATCCAAAGTCTCACAAAGGTTCAAAGGTTAAGGTCACAAAAGGTTATCGAACGGATCATAAGAGTTCAAACGAATAACAATAGGACAACAAATACCGGTGAAACACATCAATCATAGAGCCAAGTACGAAGGATCATAATCAAGATCAAACGGAATCATAATACGATAACAAATCAAAGACAAAGTCAAGAGAGAGGAGGTGTGCACTCTTACTGAAAGAGTACGGAATATCTGTACCTTTGCCGAGTCAAAACAAACCGAGATCAAACGAAAGGAGAATGGTCATCCCCGCTTCACCAAACCTAGAAGCAGAATGGATTCGAATCAAGAAGAGTTCCAATCACGTAAGTTACCTCTTTTAGTTATATTTCCATTTTTAGTAACTTCCCATATTTAGCATCTTTCTATTTTAGGTAACTTTCCATATTTAGAAACTTTCCACTTTAAGTAGTTTAAGCATTTTAGAAGACTTTCTATTTTTAGTAAGTTTCCTTATTTAGAAAGTTTCCAATTTTAGAAGGTTTCCATAAATAGTACTTTCCACAAATAGCAGGTTTCCATAATTAGCAGATTTCCAAAATTAGCAGGTTTCCACATATTAACATATTCATATAAATTAGTTCTATCATTTAATCAAGTTCCCGTGGCCTCAAGTGTTAAGGATTTCATTTTACACAAGATTTGTGAAGTTAGGGTTTCTTAAAGTCACTTAATATGTTTTAGGGTTAAAAGTGTCAATAGAGCAAGTTAAGGGTCACAAGTGATAATATACTTATTATAACACATAAACATAAGTCACATAATCCAAAAATGCCAAAATTACACTTTACACCCTTTAGTCTCCAAAGTTACATATTAATCCTTTAATTATCCAATTTATCCATATTAAACCATTAACTAATATAATTTAACATATAAGTCACATAGCTTTACAAAAATGTCACAAACAGCCCCTACATCATTTTTAGGTCGAAACGTACCTCATATATCCATATTTACATTTTTAGTCCCTCTAGTTATCATATTTACAATTCAAACCTTTTTAATTATCTAATTAACATATAAACCACATAATTAACCAAATAACCACATAAGTCCACCAAGTATCACAAAATT
>LBNU01004981.1:185297-200540 GCA_014162995.1 Artemisia annua
ACTCACCTACTTTCACCATGTGTAACCTCACCGAAGTGATATTGCACATAAAATCTCGGATCTCTTCTAGAGCTACTCTCATCATTTAATTAAGGCCTAGTGTGGGGAGTATATACACATGGAGTACTGAACGAACCCTTTGAGTTGATCAAGATCGTCCATTCTTGGGAAGTTGGAGTATCGGTTCTTAATCCGTTGCTATAAGTATTATTCAGCTCTCACCGATGATCGATACAAGCATCCGTGAAGGATCCATCCTTCTTCTTGACGAACAGTAAACGACATCCCCAATGAAAGAATAACTGCCGTCTGACTAAAACCTTTTCCTGGAAACTCGTCCAATCTGCTCTAACAACTCTTGCATTTTCTTAGTGTCATAGTCGTTATACGGGCGCTACGCGCTACTATAGGACGCGGCTCCTGGCCACTAAAGTCTATTCGAATTCATTGAGTCGAGCTGGCGAGTAATCAGGTAATGATCTTCTGGAATAATGAACTTCCGATAATCCCTCTACAAATTGCATCATCATCCAATCGTTTTCATTCTTTGGGGACTCTTCCTCTTCCTTGGTAGAATACACGTTGGATAGGAAGAGGTGCAATCCTCGTATTCATTCTCCGATGTACTTATTATATATATACCATAACTTATATACTCACTCATATACTCCACTATACTCCATATATCATATACTATATATATATAACTACATAAATAACCCCTTAAGTTTTCTAATTTCAGAACAAACATTTTATTTATTTAATTTATCAAATAAACCTTTTAAATAAAAATTTAACACTTCAAACCCTCAAGTAACATTTTCTACTATTTTCCCCTGGTCCAAAATAAGTTTCAAAAATATCCAGCAAGTTTAGAAATTTACAAAACACACCCTTCTATTTATTTAATTACAATTGGTAATAATAAAACACAACAAAAACCTAACCCTAATCCTCCAATCATCATACTAATCATTAAACATTAATTATAACATTAAATTAACATCACTAACCAGAAAAACGTAAACCCTAATTTATAGACCCTAATTTTCCCTTTTTTTTCTTTATTTTGTCGATCGGTAACTAATAAATAAATTCCAAAACTAAAGTTTATGCTTCCAAAATTATGAAACATATTTTCTTAGAGTTTTATCACTAGAATAGGACCTGGGAAAAATATTTTCAAAGCATGAAAAATTGTGTATAGCCGATTGAATATTTTTATCCATTTTAGGTTTTTAATTTCGAACAAGTGATATATTCATCATGGATCAATTGCAATATTTTTTACAGGTCACATATGATATAAGAAGTGATATAAAAATACCAGAATGATTTTAAAACGTGTGGTGAGGTAGAACAAATTTCTTGTTCTCGGCTAAGATAAATCGACCAAAATAAATCACCCCAATCAAATTATCAACCCAGAAATCTTTTCACTATTTTTAACATCTTCTTGGACATCAACCATGACCATGAAAAATGTAGGAGGACTTCAGAAAATTCGTGGAGCCGCTAAGGGATCTTTAGAGAGAAAATAGGGGTTTTAGGTTTATTAAAATGGTAAAAATGGATTCCAAAAATATATAAAGGTATTTTGGGGTGATTAGGCCGAATTATGGGCTGGTATTAAGGAGTAAAAATCAGAAATATTGTTTCCAAAATTACTTGATGCATATCTTAACTTATAAATAATTTGGTACAAGGTTTCAATTCATTTTGGACTAGTTTATAATATTTAGGCGTGCCACATATTTTATCTAAGTTTCAAATAACTCAAATGCTCCAACAAAATTTATATTTATCATTTGTTATAAATGTCTAAGTGTTTGGGATTTATTTGGTATTTTATTTAAGTTATTATTCCAAATTTTAAATTGGAGGGCATTTTGGTAATTTAAAAGTGAAGTGAAATTGTGGGTTTTACAGTAGAAATAGTTAAACTTATCAATATAACCTATCTTAGCATATTAAATGAGTGATAAGTTTTATCGGGTTGCTTAATTGTCGTAAAAACCTAAAACCGTAGGCTTAAAACGCGTAAAACGCAAAACCGGAAAATGTAAAATTTCAAAACTCTTGAAAAAGTCGTAAGATGTGAAAAACACATATTTCTCTTTTTTGTTATGTTGTATGCACATATCAGGATGCCTAAATGTCGTTTAAACCTAAACGAAAAATTAAGACACGGTTTTGTGAAATTTGTAAAAATGATCCGACGAGTGTCAAACTCTCAGGTTATTATGAAAGTAGGTTAACTTTCGAGAATGTGAAATAAAAATTTCGGGAGTGAATAGTAAAATGAATAGTAAAATTTTGAGAATGGATAGAAATTCTGAAAATGCGAATTGTTACAGTCTTACCACCTTAACGGGAATTCCGTCCCGGAATTCAGTGTGTGTTATCTAGTGGTGAGGAGTCTAGGAAAAGGTGTGGGTATATGAGGCGAGTTCTAATCTTCACGTTCTCAGGTGAAATTAGAATTGCTTATGAGACTTCATTGTAGCTTAACGATAGGAATTTCATTCTATGTCAACAGTTTAATTTCCTAGTCCAAAGTTTTTACTAGTTGTTTGGCGAAATGTAATTTTGAATTTCTTTTGGTGGACTATTGAATGTTTTTTATTGATAATTCAAGTTCCTAGTCATAGAATGGGTTATGTATTGTACTGAGCTTTCGGTGGTGGTTCAAGTTGATATGCTAACGAGTCAGTTCTTTGCTAAGATCTTATAAAGTTCAATATACCTTAAGTTTGGCTTTTCTTGTTTACTAAAGCTAATCATACCCTATCATATAGAGGCTTTCAACAAAAACCTTAATTCTTAACATGGAATTTTGAAAGCTAACGTCTTAAATCTACATAACTTTTCTAGCAATAGTGTTCGGCATGCAGCTTTATTTGTATCTATATGGTTTCCTTAGTCATTTTATGGGTGATTTTTGGACTAGTTGTAACACCCCGACCCGCCTAGGTCCGAAGCGTCACATTATGGTGACATATCAAAGCATACAAAGCATATAACGCAAGCGGAAGACTTATAACAAAAGGTTACAAGGGAAAAATCTAAAAGTACAAAAGGAATACTAAAACTATAAAAGAAAAGAAAATACAAACTAAATCAAGTCTAATCTAATCCAAGTCCAAAACTAGTCCAGATGTAAATAGGCTTCTAATCCATGGGTAGTCCAATAAAGCTCCTATGCCCTCTCTTCACCCAAACCCAGCTTCCAACCTAAAACCTGCCGCAGGAAAAGAAATTCGGCTGAGCTTAAAAAGCCGAGTGACCAGATATATAGCAAAACTGATAATCAAAACGTATATAAGTAATAGAAAGGGAAATCATAAGCTCCTGCTGAAAAGAATATCATCTGTCAAATGCATAAGAGATCAAGGATCAACTGAACAAAATGTCATATATCATAAGAAGCAAACCATAGTGAATCATAAGGGAATTAAAGATCACGTATCAACAAAGGATTGTCTAAACATGGTACTTGAATAGACATAACGAAATATAGGAAAGCCACGAGCCGATCTACCGAGGTAATCGATAGATCTCCTACCACATAATCATATATCCGTCAAATCATAGGTTGTACAAGGAGTAGCTAGCTCCAATGTACCAGAAGTGAAAGGGGTACACGGCACGTACAACCAGTCACTAAGCCATAACATATCACATCATATCATACAAATCCTAGGATGCATCCATACACTCCCTGAAACAGAATACATATACAATTGCAAGACTATGCATATATATAACAGAATGGCCATAAGTGCGCAATAATCATATAATCATATCATAACAGAAGGGAACGCCGGGGACTAATCACACCGCCCCAGATAGTGTCATGCCACTGGTGCCTCGATGACACGCCCATGGTACCTCCATGAGTAGAATAAAAACTCGGGCATAAGAATCATACATATCAGAACAGAGCTATCCATAAACAAAGCAATCATAGCATATCAATCAGAACATATGTTGGGAATTATATTTATTGATTTGATGATACAAAACAAGAAGAATGAAACATGAAGGGCTTGAAGTGACAAGAAGGAATTCTACAAAAGATGGGAAGGACTTGCTTGCAAAAGAAATTTTATTTATTAGTCCTTCGTAGTATCTTGTAAACCCTAGATGTCTCTAGTATATAAAGAGACATAGGGTCATTAGTTTAATTGTACGTACAAGATGTAAACATAAAAGGTGTGTGTGTGTGGGAACCTAGGCGTAGGGATTTGGGAAAACGCCTAGGGTTTAGTGTTTTAGTTTAGATAGCATGTAATACTTGATCAAGGTAGAACATGTTAATAAGTTTGTAATAGTTAGAGAGTATGATTATCAATGAAAAACCTTGTTCATAATAATGATTGATTCTATGTTTGAATATTCCGTCTTAAATATTATGCGTTCCTAGATATAGTTAATAATTAGACATCGTCTAAGAGCTAAAACGATCTTCACAATTGGTATCAGAGCTAGGGGTTCTTGATATCTGGGATTTACAAGGTTTTTAGTCGAAGAATGAAGAAGAAAATCAACTTTGGTTCTATTTTTCGCAACTTTCTGCAGAGCTGTTTTGTACAGGCAATTTCTCCTTCGTTAACCGTTGGATCGGGCTGAAATTTTTACTGGAGGTTCTCTACATATCAAAGAAGAGTTCCACCGGAGGGATCTTTGATCTGAGCTTCCGATAAAAAGATAAAAATTGTCAAAGTCTGCTGTAGAAAAAGGTTTATGTAAGTCGATTTTTAGGATTTCTATGCTTTTCAACTTCATGAATTCATGTTTACATGGTATTAATTCATTATGGAAGTTGTTTATATGTTATTTGGTGTCTAAACTTCATGAAAGAAAGCTGCTATGGATGCGTATGATTGATTTTTGGTGAATTTAGGGTTTTAGCGACACTTTAGTGACACTTTTAAAGTGCCGTCTGGATGCAACGTTTTGGTGTAATCCTTATTCATTAACCCTATTGATTGAAACCTCCCTAGCTGCTGTACATGATGCAACGTTTTTGTGTAATGCTACTAGTTTTGGGGAATCGACTTTTCATGGGTCGATGATGAACCCCAGTAGCTAGGTTCTGAATTGTTTTTGTTCACATCGTGGGTCGGTATTATTTGCATAATGATTGGAAGTTTGCGATTGATGAATTTGCATTCAAGGTTCTCACAGTTGTTGGCGTGTGGTAGTGAAGGGTACTGAAGCAAGCATGTGTTTTAATGTTATTGATGTTATTGATTTTCAATTTTTGCTGCTGCTACTTGGATTACACTGCTGCTACGCTTATTATTTTGACTCTGCTGGATGCTATATTCAAAGTACTGCTCCATGATTTTAAAGTACTGCTCGAGAACATACTACTGATACAAGGTACTGCTCTATTGTTTAAAGTACTGCTCTTGTTCTCAAAGTACTTCTAATTGTTTTCAAAGTACTGTTACTTTTCCAAAGTACTGTTTGAAGTTGATTCAAAGTACTGCTCTACCAAAGGTATTGCTCCATTATTTCAAGGTACTGTCATTGCAAAGTACTGCTACAAGATAATTTATGGAGATACGTAAAGAGCTTTATGGTTCAATATATATGCATGATTTAAGAGCAGTAAGGGGAAGTACATATGAGTTTGATTGGTTTTGGATTACACACACAGAAGGATATTTGTTACACACACACAGGAAGAAGTTTTGTTCTTAAAGGTTTCAAAAGGCTCGTTATTTGGATTATTGGATTAATTGATTACGAAGAAGATTGTTTATCACTTATTTGAAGGTGAAGTGGAGTTTCTTGGATGAGTGTTCTTATCATATCTCAAATTTTGAGACACTTTGGAGATAACTTGTTTGTGCGTTAAAGAAGTGACAAAGACTTGATAAATCTAGCCAAAGAGTGTGATTTTTCTTATGATGCTCTATGCATACATTGGCTATCACTTAAAGGAGTTACATTGTAGTGCTCAGTGTCTCACATTAGTTGAGGATTTTGTCAAGAGATTGTGGTCTACTTATACTATTGTTGTTCTGGTATGAGTTTGGAGTCACGTGGTTAGTACAAGACATAAGACACAAGTTTGGGTTGTTCTACTTCTTCATCAAGTTCGTTATATTTGGTTTTCTTCATCAGTAATCATTACAAGGAGCTTACAGATTTGAAGAATCATGAAGATGGTTAGCACATTGATTTCAGGGGAAGTATCTAATGATGTATTTAATCATTTGATGTTCATGCACCACTCAAGGGGAAGTGTTTGATTTTTACTACTGTTGATCATTATTACTACTAATAGTTGGAGTTTCTATTGTTTTGGATTCATTTTTAGTAAGCATTTTGGTGTTCTTCATGGTGGGCAATTTGAAATATTGGAAGGCTTTGATTAGAAGTGTGGTATTGGTTTGTAGTGGTCAAGATCATATTTGCATACGTACCATATTTGTTGATAACAAAAAGGGGAAGAGATGTTAGACTGGCATAGCATAGCTTAAAAGGAAGACAAGTTTGTTTCATTCAGGGAGATTCTTACATCTCAACTTTTCTACTTCATATAGGGAAGTTCGTACAAGAACACGGTTGTTTTGTTACCATCAAATAGGGGAAGATTGTTGGGAATTATATTTATTGATTTGCTGATACAAAACAAGAAGAATGAAATATGAAGGGCTTGAAGTGACAAGAAGGAATTCTACAAAAGATGGGAAGGACTTGCTTGCAAAAGAAGTTTTATTTATTAGTCCTTCGTAGTATCTTTTAAACCCTAGATGTCTCTAGTATATAAAGAGACATAGGGTCATTAGTTTAATTGTACGTACGAGATGTAAACATAAAAGGTGTGTGTGTGTGGGGGAACCTAGGCGTAGGGATTTGGGAAAACACCTAGGGTTTAGTGTTTTAGTTTAGATAGCATGTTCTACTTGATCAAGGTAGAACATGTTAATAAGTTTGTAATAATTAGAGAGTATGATTATCAATGAAAAACCTTGTTCATAATAATGATTGATTCTATGTTTGAATATTCCGTCTTCATTATTATGCGTTCCTAGATATAGTTAATAGTTAGACATCGTCTAAGAGCTACAACGATCTTCACAACATATCAACAGAATCTCATATCAATGAGATAGTAAACAAATCATCATAACAGAATGGATAGCAAAACAGAATCATATCAAAAGATAATATCAATGGATCATAATCAACGAATCATATCAAAAGGGATCATAGCAAAGGCTTATATCAACTGAATCATATCATAGTAACGAATCAAAGTCAAAGGATCGTAAGTCATGAGATCGGAACCCTTAATGAGATAGGGGTAGAATATCTGTACCTTAACCTCCAACGAAACCATATCATAACATAAGAATAGGGAATCACTCCTTCTTCAGCGCATCTACACGAATTAATGATCGGCTAATTATTAATACTCATTCTAAATCAGATTACTCGTTTTAGTCGGCTTTCCATTTTTAGTAACTTTCCTTTTATAGCAGCTTTCCAAAAATAGTAAGTTTGCAAAATAGTAAGTTTCCACTTTAAGTAGTTTTAATCATTTCAAGTAACTTTCTATTTTTAGCAGGTTTCCCGAATTAGTATGTTTGTATATTTAATAAGTTTCCCAAATTAGCAAGATAATTTATTTATCATTAAAGTCACCATTTAATTAGGTTAAAGTATTTAAAATGACAATATTTATAGATTAGGGTTTATTATGACAATATTGCGAAGTTTAAGGTTTAAAATGTAAAAATAGCAAAGTGTAGGATCTAAAGTGTCATTTATTATATAAATCATATTATAGTTTTAACAAACATTCCAACCATGCAAATTCTTTCTTCGTACTAACTTATTACAGAAACGATGCCGAAGTCGATTCGTACCCTTATTCTCGTTATTAAAACATATTTTAGTCGTCTAAACTTTCATACGAATCAATCTATCAATTCCTTATTCGAATGCAATACCAAGTCGACACTTATTATCTTTTTACCCATTCGAAAACAACAAGAAACCGGATGTGTCGAGCAATCACCCGAGACAATAAAATACAAATACATATGTTAGGTTAGTCGAATATATATATTTACCAAATCATTATATCAGGTGTTATCTCATACGATTTTATGTAGTGACATACAACATATGCATAGCCGATTAAATAGGTGACAAAGTCAGATTTTATGTTGATTTAATCCATGCGTATCCAACATATATAGTTACAGCCGATTCTTAGATTATAACATAACATGTTTTATGAATTCATGCAGAAAATAACATGCATGAATGGAGGTTTAAAAGAATGAAAAGAGGTACGATACCCTTGAGGCGATAACGAGGAAGGAAGGCAAAACAATAGGGTCGACTACCATCCTTAAACCCACGTCGAACACGAGCCAAAACCAACCTGACCATACTCTTATTCGAACAGAATCCACACCACACTCATCCCCTTCTTTCGAACCAGTAGCACCCACGACCACGCCTTCATCAGAACCCACGAGCAACCCTTCTTGTGCCTCTTTGAATCGGACAGAAATATGGAGAGGAAAACAATAAGCCGCCACTTGTGATTTACGAGTTTTAGGTTTTATGTTTGAAGGTTTGCGTGTATTCGGTTAAACAAAGAGAGAAAAAGAATGGATAGGGCCGAATAGGAAGGAACCCACAAGATTAATGGGTAAATTATGTTGATTGGTATTCTAATAAGGTAAGTGTGGAATTAGGGAAAACAATTGAGAGATTTTCGGCTGATAGAAAGGGATTTGGAGAAGTATATCTGGTAACTAGCCGAGTTTTAGGAGTGAAATGTTTGTGTTTTATTTTGTCAATCAACTTTACCATATGTGCATGCATTCATTTAAAGAAAAACGTGTGAGTTTATTTAGGCAAGAGAGGAAAACAAAAAAAAATTCAATATACTAGTATACTAATTGGCCTCATCTCATAGAAAACATGTACATGGTTATTTTAAACAAAGATGTGTCATTTTATGTGTAGACTAGGACTTTAGGAAATAAAAAATATGTAGTTAAATTTGGTAAGATAAGTTTATGACAATTGAATATCATATAGTTTATTTTCCATTTATTCATTTAGTAGACTTAGGATATAATTAAAATGAGGGATAAAATGAAATCCAAATTTTAGGGTTTTACAATTCTTCCTCTCTAAAAAGTAAATTTTCGTTCTCGAAAATTGAAGTCGTAAAAGTTAGACGGAGACGTAGCAAATCACGAAAGAACGTCACAATTATCTTCATGCTCATGGAGGTTCTTCCAAAAGAATCTTATAACGAAATAGTTTCTCATGACTCGATCCAATAGAACATAATCATAACAAATCTACTCTGATCGGATGTGAAGCAAATGTGCAGCAGATGACAGATGACAGATGAAATTCTAAAAAGAGATATACGAAGCACATAAACCTACAAAGCAAACATAGTGGTAGAACTTAAACGATAAACCTTCATTAACTCCAACTGAAATCCGAACGAATAAAGGAACTTGCCAAGATCGAAGGAGTACCAAACAAATCATCAAACGTATCCAAAAGTCTCATAATAATATGGAAAACAAAATCGTACTGACGATCACAAACATAACTCAAAATATCCAAAACGTATNATACGAAGCACATAAACCTACGAAGCAAGCATAGCGGTAGAACTTAAACGATAAACCTTCATTAACTCCAACTGAAATCCGAACGAATAAAGGAACTTGCCAAGATCGAAGGAGTACCAAACAAATCATCAAACGTATCCAAAAGTCTCATAATAATATGGAAAACAAAATCGTACTGACGATCACAAACATAACTCAAAATATCCAAAACGTATCGGGAGAGCAAAAGCGATTCTATGTCCCACTCACTGTAGATGCGCCGTCCTAGTCGATGCTCTACTGTAGCTCCTCTCGTGTCGTCCTTCCTGCCGGGCGCGGAAATCTCCAATGCAGTAGCCACCGTCTTCACGCCATCCCGTCCAGCTCCAGCCAGCTGCTTCTCTCGTTCTTCATCCTGCAACAGTTACTCTTCGAGAATGTCACTGAGTCTTCTTCGAACGTAGAATGTCAACACAAAATACAAAGATAATACTTGTGTTTCTCTTTCGTCTCTGAAGATACTAAAATGTCATACCATGACAATTTGTCTAAGTATTCATGAAAGACACGATTTATCAAATCCATAGGAATAGTCGGAATGGTAACCAATACAATTGGCATTACACACACAAATACGAAAAGAAATACTAAGAGTATCCCGTTCCTTTCACAAGATAAGACACGATTCAGCTTCCAACAATAATACCATCATCATTCTCCTCCAAGAATAAACAAAAACACACAAAGACACACAGCGAACGTTCCAAACAAATCGAATAATTCTCGAGGCGAGATTCATCAGAGAAGTATCTTCACAGCAGTGGGGAAATCAACGCACGAGTTTTCAAAACAAAAGTGATAATTCAAAACAAAAGTGATCATAAATGATTATCAGGTTAGGAACCATGATGCAGAATTTTGAGTTTCACGAATCGACAAAGATGGCAAATATAACATGACTGTTGTTAGCATCTCGATGCCCAGTCAGCAACTCCATATCCAGGATAATATCGAATTGAACATCTCCAACGTACACAGATTAGCAAAATGAAAACCATCTTCAAATATCTCCAGAACGCATCGAACAAATCGAATATTCATGATGGAAGATCACAAGATTATCATAGAGATAGAATAGGTAGGACAAAAATCAATAGTGTAGAAAGAACAAAGTAAGGAAGGCCACAGAATGTGTCAAACACATCGGATTCATACGTACGCGAATTCTCTAGAAGAATGAAATGGCATCTAACGAATGACAAACGAATCAAGAATCGAAGTTCAGAAGAAAGTGGTAACTTCAGGAAAGGAAACCTATAAGGCAGTACTACAAAATCTCAAAGCAGTCTAAACTTATGTTGTTGGTTCTAATAAATCTTCTAAATCTCCGGAATGAATGATCTTATAAGGGCTTAGTTGAAAGCAGAGGAAAAACCAAAACTTCACAGGTCATAACTTATGTACTACAAGTCGCAGCCTGGTCTCTGATACCATAATTGTAACACCCCGACCCGACCTGGGTCCGAAGCGTCACAATATGGTGACATATCAAAGCATACAAAGCATATAACGCAAGCGGAAGACTTAAAACAAAAGGTTACAAGGGAAAATCTAAAAGTACAAAAGGAATACTAAAACTATAAAAGAAAAGAAAATACAAACTAAACCAACTCTAATCTAATCCAAGTCCAAAACTAGTCCAGATGTAAATAGGCTTCTAATCCATGGGTAGTCCAATAAAGCTCCTATGCCCTCTCTTCACCCAAACCCAGCTTCCAACCTAAAACCTGCCGCAGGAAAAGAAATGCGGCTGAGCTTAAAAAGCCCAGTGAACAGATATATAGCAAAACTGATAATCGAAACGTATATAAGTAATAGAAAGGGAAATCATAAGCTCCTGCTGAAAAGAATATCATCTGTCAAATGCATAAGAGATCAAGGATCAACTGAAAAAAATGTCATATATCATAAGAAGCAAATCATAGTGAATCATAAGGGAATTAAAGATCACGTATCAACAAAGGATTGTCTAAACAAGGTACTTGAATAGACATAACAAAATATAGGAAAGCCACGAGCCGACCTACCGAGGTACTCGATAGATCTCCTACCACATAATCATATATCCGTCAAATCATAGGTTGTACAAGGAGTAGCTAGCTCCAATGTACCAGAAGTGAAAGGGGTACACGGCACGTACAGCCAGTCACTAAGCCATAACATATCACATCATATCATACAAATCCTAACATGCATCCATACGCTCCCTGAAACAGAATACATATACAAGTGCAAGACTATGCATATATATAACAGAATGGCCATAAGTGCGCAATAATCATATAATCATATCATAACATAAGGGAACGCCGGGGACTAATCACACCGCCCCAGATAGTGTCATGCCACTGGTGCCTCGATGACACGCCCATGGTACCTCCATGAGTAGAATAAAAACTCAGACATAAGAATCATACATATCAGAACAGAGCTATCCATAAACAAAGCAATCATAGCATATCAATCAGAACATATCAACAGAATCTCATATCAATGAGATAGTATACAAATCATCATAACAGAATGGATAGCAAAATAGAATCATATCAAAAGATAATATCAATGGATCATAATCGTCGAATCATATCAAAAGGGATCATAGCAAAGGCTTATATCAACTGAATCATATCATAGTAACGAATCAAAGTCAAAGGATCGTAAGTCATGAGATTGGAACCCTTAATGAGATAGGGGTAAAATATCTGTACCTTAACCGCCAACGAAACCATATCATAACATAAGAATAGGGAATCACTCCTTTAGCGCATCTACACGAATTAATGATCGGCTAATTATTAATACTCATTCTAAATCAGATTACTCGTTTTAGTCGGCTTTCCATTTTTAGTAACTTTCCTTTTATAGCAGCTTTCCAAAAATAGTAAGTTTACAAAATAGTAAGTTTCCACTTTAAGTAGTTTTAATCATTTCAAGTAACTTTCTATTTTTAGCAGGTTTCCCGAATTAGTATGTTTGTATATTTAATAAGTTTCCCAAATTACCAAGATAATTTATTTATCATTAGAGTCACCATTTAACTAGGTTAAAGTATTTAAAGTGACAATATTTATAGATTAGGGTTTATTATGACAATATTGCGAAGTTTAAGGTTTAAAATGTAAAAATAGCAAAGTGTAGGATCTAAAGTGTCATTTATTATATAAATCATATTATAGTTTTAACAAACATTCCAACCATGCAAATTCTTTCTTCGTACTAACTTATTACAGAAACGATGCCGAAGTCGATTCATACCCTTATTCTCGTTATCAAAACATGTTTTAGTCGTCTAAACTTTCATACAAATCAATCTATCAATTCCTTATTTGAATGCAATACCAAGTCGACACTTTTTATCTTTTTACCCATTCGAAAACAACAAGAAACCGGATGTGTCGAGCAATCACCCGAGACAATAAAATACAAATACATATGTTAGGTTAGTCGAATATATATATTTACCAAATCATTATTATATCAGGTGTTATCTCATACGATTTTATGTAGTGACATACAACATATGGTTAGCCGATTAAATAGGTGACAAAGTCAGATTTTATGTTGATTTAATCCATGCGTATACAACATATATAGTTACAGCCGATTCTTAGATTATAACATAACATGTTTTATGAATTCATGCAGAAAATAACATGCATGGATGGAGGTTTAAAAGAATGAAAAGAGGTACGATACCCTTGAGGCGATAATGAGGAAGGAAGGCAAAACAATAGGGTCGACTACCATCCTTAAACCCACGTCGAACACGAGCAAAACCAACCGGACCATACTCTTATTCGAACAGAATCCACACCACACTCATCCCCTTTTTTCGAACCAGTAGCACCCACGACCACGCCTTCATCAGAACCCACGAGCAACCCTTCTTGTGCCTCTTTGAATCAGACAAAAAAATGGAGAGGAAAACAATAAGCTGCCACTTGTGATTTACGAGTTTTTAGGTTTTATGTTTGAAGGTTTGCGTGTATTCGGTTAAACAAAGAGAGAAAAAGAATGGATAGGGCCGAATAGGAAGGAGCCCACAAGATTAATGGGTAAATTATGTTGATTGGTATTCTAATAAGGTAAGTGTGGAATTAGGGATAACAATTGAGAGATTTTCAGCTGATAGAAAGGGATTTGGAGAAGTATATCTGGTAACTAGCCAAGTTTTAGGAGTGAAATGTTTGTGTTTTATTTTGTCAATCAACTTTACCATATGTGCATGCATTCATTTAAAGAAAAACGTATGAGTTTATTTAGGCAAGAGAGGAAAACAAAAAAAAATCAATATACTAGTATACTAATTGGCCGTATTCATGGTGACCGTAATAGTGGACTTTTCTTCCTGTTAAGATTGCTGGATGTTGGAAAAAGATAGTAGTTTTTTTGGATAAATTGGTGCTCAATGGAAAAGGTCTTAAATTCTGGATAAAGGGTAAGATTGGGAATGGGGAAAATATTCTGTTTTGGAAGGACATATGGTACGGGTGTGTTCCGTTAATGGATAGATGGCCGGGCTTATACTCGAAGGAAGTTATTCGGAATTGTGTGGTGCGAGATAGAATTCAACCGGATGGGAGTGAAGGTATGGGTCTGAATAATAATTGGAGAATAGAGGCAACCACTGTTGAATCTATTTCCGAAATGCAAGATGTGCAGGAAATGTTGTCCAAGGTGTGCTTTTCAGGAGGCAAAGATAACTGGGTGTGGGAGGCTGATTCTAGTGGTGTGTTCTCAGTGGCGAGTGTCAAAAAGCTTCTGCAGTTGGGACGCAACCTGCAGTCTAATAACGAGATGCGATGGGCTTCATGGGTTCCAATCAAAGTGAACATTTTTATGTGGCGTCTTGAAAAGGATAGGATTTCCATCCGTTTGGCTTTACTTAAAAGGAACATTAGTATACCGGATTCTTCGTTCCCCCTATGTGAAGCTACTCCGGAATCTGCATGGCACTTGTTCGTGCATTGCGGCTATTCGTTTGGTGTTTGGCAAACAGTTTGGAGTTGGTGCCGTATTGCACAACCGATGGTCAGTAATATTCATTAGATGCTGAAGTTGCCAAGACTCGGGAAGCAAAACAAATGGTACAAACGGATCCTTCGTGGTATTTTGATGATCGTCTGTTGGGCTATTTGGAAAACAAGAAATAAAAAGGTGTTTGAAGGATCTTCGTCTAAAGTTGTAGAGGTGGTTGCTCTAGTAAAGTCTTTGTCATTTTTTTGGCTTAAAAATCGCTCTAATTTCAAAAGATTAGAGTGGAAGGATTGGTTAGTTAATGATGCGCGTGGATTGCAACACGCACTACGTTTTACCTCTCGAGGGATCTCGAGAAGCTTGCAATCCCCACCAGGCAGTGTACCTGACCGATGTAGTATAATGAAGTGGCAAGTACCGAGGGATTGATCGTTCTCTCACAGGGAATAGTGTTCGTTAGGCTAAAACTACTCTAATCTAGGTCTAAGGGTGGAGGAAGATTCTTTTTGTATTTTTATATTTTATGAAAGCAGTAAAATCTCTGGTTTTGGAGGATAGGGCGGAATTAGTTGCTAGTCAACTAACCCAAGTT
>LBNU01004981.1:203474-213489 GCA_014162995.1 Artemisia annua
TAGGGTTTAATCCTAAAGTTCTTCACACCAAAATTCGACTCTAGTTCTCCAAGTTCTCTCTTTTTTTTCCTTAAAGAAATATCGTTCTATATATATAGAAAAAGCGGGCTGACGGCGTCAACCCAATAGGTGACGGCGTCAGCTCGGCGATTAGGGTTTTCAGACGGCCTTCCTTGACGTGGTCATAATTGTTGGTTCCAGATCTGACGGCCTTGGTTGACGGCGTCACCAATTTGCACTACGAACTCTCTGGCCCGTCACGAGTATTTTTCCAATTCTGGACTTCACTTGTTCCTGACGGCGTCACCTTGTGTAGTGTGACGGCGTCACCTTCTGTAATCTTCAAGGTCTTTTGAGTTTTTGTTGTTTTCCGCACTTTTTCACTCCGAAAACGCCCGAAAATGCTTCTTTTGTGATTTTCCCTTCAAAAGTACCTAAAATGAGAAAAGAAACGACTTTGGGTGAAATCTAAACCAAAAACATACGAATTAGGACTCAAACCGACCCCTAAAAACGTAACATTTTTCGTCTCATCAGTTAACCCGATGTATATATTGTAATTCTTTGGTGGTGGCCCTTTATTGAGGGTCGGCCTTGTGTTTTAATGAAATTAGTCGTTAAAAAAAAAGTATACTAATTGGCCTCATCTCATAGAAAACATGTACATGGTTATTTTAAACAAAGATGTGTCGTTTTATGTGTAGACTAGGACTTTAGGAAATAAAAAATATGTAGTTAAATTTGGTAAGATAAGTTTATGACAATTTAATATCATATAGTTTATTTTCCATTTATTTAGTAGACTTAGGATATAATTAAAATGAGGGATAAAATGAAATCCAGATTTTAGGGTTTTACAAGTAAGTTTGGCTCTTTGTAATCTTAGTCCAACATGTGGGTGACTAATACTTTCGTCCATATAGTTTCCTAAATGAAATAGTCTTGTTGTATAACAATTGTCATTTAAAACAGGAGTGTGAGGTATTGTTGATGTGAAAGGGTTGTGATAATTTTCGTTTGTAGGAAACTCTAGCTAGTGGCAGGTGCTTATTCAAAACATTTCAAATATCAATCATGTCTTGGGTTGTTTTGGGATGATGGCCATGTCGTACAATTTTTAAGTCAACTAGGGTTCGAAAGAAACATGATACTTTGAAGGTTTACATACTAACTTATCTTATGCTGGTATGGAATCTGATACAGGTAATGGTGTGATATGTTGATGAACAAAAAGTGTATAGTTTACGCTTATCATTACTCGTAGGTAGAGATGTCAAGTTTGCTTCAAAATCTTAGAAAGATTTTAAAGGATTATGATGAAATAACATTCTTAGGACCTAAACATGCGAGTAGAATAAAGAGAAGAATTGATGACTATCCCAAGATAGTAGTTTGGATTATCTTATGTATGAAAACCTTCAAGAGTGAGATTAGGTAGTATAAATAAGGTCTTAACCAATGGAGCATTATTCTAATGGTTGGAGCACTTGTGATTGAATTAATAGACCCAAGTTCAAGTCTCATCCTTGGCATTTGCTTCATATAGGTACCCACCTCCGTAAAACCTATGGGCACACTGGAGAGACTTTGTGGAATAAGAGCTTAGGGGTCCGAGTCTTGGCTCGTGCTCACTCCAGTTGGTGCCCCACTAGGCCAGGAGAGTTGCCAGAGCTATTCCTTGTGGGGTGGACAATGGCTGGTGCCAAAAGGCACCCGGGGTCAGGGTGTTCCCGCCAATCTACACCTTTTGTGGAATAAATAAGGTCTTAAGATTTTTGTTAAGTGGTAAGACACTATCGTGTCTTTAGATATTTTTAACGAATTCTAGTAATTATCGGGTTCGAGTTCATACTCATGTTATTTTAGATACAAATAAGCCCACTTATTTATAATTCTTTATTTACATAGAGAGGCGTCCCAAACAATGTAAATAAAAGAATATAAACTTATGGTTCGGTGATTTACAATTTCTTTATTTAAATGAAAAGACGTTCCAATCCATTCAAATAAGGCCATTATAAATCATCCTACTTAAGAATTCCCGACACAACATTCATACTTAGCCTGTGAGTTACAAGGTAATGTATTACGAGATGATACTGGTGTTCCAAAAGTACGAAATGAATATTCATACTCATCTTCGGATATGGAGAGTAAGATAATCGGGGGAAATTGACATAGTGTTCAAAGTAGTTGGTGAGTACACGGTTAATGTAAATAGGATGAGAATGTTTATAAGCTAGTTAACATGACAATTATCATATCAATCCTCCTATTACAAGTCCCACCCATACAAGACTTGTAATAATTAGATTCATATATATTTCCATATAACAAAACTATGGCAGATTTCGATATCTTATGAAATAATATTGTATAAGGCAATGAAATTGTTTTTGAGACCATTGTATACCTTACAATGTCTAGAAAATAGGAGAGATGATTGTGCAACTCACAATGCCTGGGAAGTTAATTAGAACATTGTGTAACTCACAATGTCTGAGAATTGATAGAGAGATCATTGTGTAACTTTACAATGTCTTAAGAAATAAATGAGTCCACTATTTCATTGTAACACCCCAACCCGAAAAGGGCTAAAGTGTAACATTTTGGAGTCAAATCAGAACACAAGTAAATGGAAATACATTACTAATACAAGGGTTACAATGCAGTTCTAATGAAAAGATAAAGGACTAATTCTAAACATTACAACTTCCAAAACTGATAACAAGCTAAGAACCAAAAGGAAAACTCTAAGTCAAAACTCTAATCCATGGAAGGGTATCAACAATGTAGTCCACTAAGAGNCTTTATTTAAATGAAAAGACGTTCCAATCCATTCAAATAAGGCCATTATAAATCATCCTACTTAAGAATTCCCGACACAACATTCATACTTAGCCTGTGAGTTACAAGGTAATGTATTACGAGATGATACTGGTGTTCCAAAAGTACGAAATGAATATTCATACTCATCTTCGGATATGGAGAGTAAGATAATCGGGGGAAATTGACATAGTGTTCAAAGTAGTTGGTGAGTACACGGTTAATGTAAATAGGATGAGAATGTTTATAAGCTAGTTAACATGACAATTATCATATCAATCCTCCTATTACAAGTCCCACCCATACAAGACTTGTAATAATTAGATTCATATATATTTCCATATAACAAAACTATGGCAGATTTCGATATCTTATGAAATAATATTGTATAAGGCAATGAAATTGTTTTTGAGACCATTGTATACCTTACAATGTCTAGAAAATAGGAGAGATGATTGTGCAACTCACAATGCCTGGGAAGTTAATTAGAACATTGTGTAACTCACAATGTCTGAGAATTGATAGAGAGATCATTGTGTAACTTTACAATGTCTTAAGAAATAAATGAGTCCACTATTTCATTGTAACACCCCAACCCGAAAAGGGCTAAAGTGTAACATTTTGGAGTCAAATCAGAACACAAGTAAATGGAAATACATTACTAATACAAGGGTTACAATGCAGTTCTAATGAAAAGATAAAGGACAAATTCTAAACATTACAACTTCCAAAACTGATAACAAGCTAAGAACCAAAAGGAAAACTCTAAGTCAAAACTCTAATCCATGGAAGGGTATCAACAATGTAGTCCACTAAGAGCTCCTAAGCACTCTTCACTCAACCCAGCTTCCTTCTAAAACCTGCCGCAGGAAAAGAAATGCGGTTGAGGTTAAAAAGCCCAATGAAAATATATAAACAAACGAAAACTAATAACAAAAGGAAAACGAAGGTGAATACAACATAAGTCCAAGCGAACCTGCTGAGATAGAAATCAAGAATATGGAAACATAGAATATGATCAAAGGAAATACGGATAATAGATATCAAACACTCAAGGAAAATAAATGAGTCATAAGTGTAAGCAAAAGAAATAAAGCAAGCATAAGTTAATCACATTAGAGATGACAAGATGTAAAACCCCCGTTTCCACGGTTCGCAGCGGATTTAGGGTTGGGGTATTACTTCATGGAATCACAGTTACAGTAATAGAAAACGACTCGAAAAGAGACGTTTATAGAAATTTAGTTAACATTCATTTAATCATCAGAGTTTTTATAGTAAAAGATATACTTTTACTATTCATGAGGTCCCAAAGTCTAAGTGATATGTTGTGTTTGAATGATAACAGGTTTGAAAATCCTCCGATTTCAGTGCTTCCTTCTGCCATAACTCCGTAGAAGTGATATACCTAGGATACATGCTTAAAAAGTCAACACTAGGTGTTGAGTGAGAATCATAGGTTTAAGTGTTAGTGAATACAAGTTTCCTAGGCTCTGTTGTTACACCCATCTGGGAAAATGTTGTGTGTGTGTGTGTGTGATGATTGTGATGCATGCATAATTATCAAGAGTGGGGTATGTTGCAATAAGCTCATGAACCACACGTTAACAATCCGGGTCATGGGGGCTACAGACCCAACCATGAGGGGATGGGAAGGATAACTTGCCAAAGTTAATCCTTCAGTAGGTTCAAATATAGTACTTATTGGTACCATCCAGAGAGATGTTAATACCAATGGGAGTTGTCAAACTCCAATAGATTTATCAACTATATTCGCGTTCGCGTGGGTAAAATATCCCAAACGATTAGATTCATGTATTTTAGTTATGTAGCGGTGGCAGTTAGTTTACTCGTGCAACAACCAAAGAAAAAGACTTGTATTCGGTTTAAAGTAAAGCAAGTAGCAAGTATCCCCCTCATAGGGTTTGCAAAGCATTTAGAGTGAAAAGTTTAATTAAAAGATGTGAGGCTACGAAAACTCACCTGGGCTTAGGGAAATCTAATTGATGCAAATAGTGACTCGGAAACTAGACTGCCTTACTCACGTATCATGATGTTGTTGTAGTTGTCGATGTATGTCAAGCTTTAGTTGTTTAGTTTAAGTTTCTTAAGTAATAATTATTAGGGTTTTTAGGGTTTTATATTTAACACAACACACTGTTCAGGCCATCACAATTCAGAAGTATAAGACTCTTCACATGAAGCTCCCTACTATTGTATTATGTTATCAACATAATACCATTCGGGCCATCATAATTCAGAAGTTAATATTCCTCACATGAAGCTCCTTACTATTGAGTTATGTTGTTATTTAGAGTTTAGTTATGACATAACACCGTTCGGGCCATCATAATTCAAAAGTATATGCAATAATCGTTTGAAGAGTCAGGGCACTTTAAATCGTAAACCCAACAAACTCGTCAAAACGAAATATCCACATAGTAATTGATTCGTTGTGTTTTTGTGTCAAAACGTTATATCAAAAATACCAAAAAAGTGAGGTCAATGTTATCGTGAGACAACAAGACGTGGAGAAATACAAGTAAACCTTTTAGGAAAAAGATTACCTCATAAACTCGTGAAAGTGATATTTATTTGTGAGACCGGGAAGTGATTTCCCGGGTCGTGTCCCAACGAGGTATGAATGGAAAGCTTCGTGAAAGGATCGAGATTAAAATCTTGTATGTTTGGTTGAGAAAGGTTATTTGGTTTTGTTTGTACGTTAAATTGACGAAAATTGAAAATTAACGAACGAGAACGAAAATAAAATAACCTAAGGGGAAACAAAAGGCAATTGGCAAACTAGGGAAATCCTGAAACACTACGGGAATCAAAAATAGATATCGGGAATCCTAAATCACAAGTAAACAAATAAACGTGACGTTTATTTAAGATAAACGTCAACGCGCACACAAAAACGTGAAATTTAAGCTACGCAAGTCCTACGGGCATACAAACAATTTTCTTACACACTAAATGACAAAAGAAAATTTTGGAAAAAAAGAAAATTAAAAATTGGACAAAAATTCTAATTATTATGATTTAAAAACGATTTTAAACTAATTAATTCAAAATAAATACTAAAACTCACCTAATAAATCTGAAATTATTTTGAAAGTTAAATTAAACTAATACCAACTTAAGAAAAATACTAGATTGGAAAAAGCTACCACAAATAAGCTGTAAAAAGCTCAAACAGTCGAAATAAGCTAATAAGGCATAAAGGGGTAAACTACTATAAAAGAATTAATTAAACAAAACAATTGAGAAAAGACCCTAGGGCACTGATGGTTAACGTGTGGTGTTTGTGTTTGTGAGCAGGGTGACCAGGGTTCGAATCCCCTTGGCACCTTTTTGCAAAATATTTTATTTTTCAATTTTTCTTTTTGCAACAAATTTTAACAACAAAATGAAACAACTTTTGAAAAGCCACTTTTTCTGAAAAGCTTAAATCAAGCTTGTGCAAGATTAAAATACCAACAGTTATGAATTTTGAAACCTTAAGTGAGTTTTTGAGAAACTAGCAGCCAAATCAGATTTAACCACAAGCTATCAAAATTGAAACATATGCTCACATAAGATCAATGGTAACCCGACAAACTCAAACAAACTCATGTATCAATCAAGCGGGCTCATAAACACAATTAACAGATACAAACTAACAAAACTTAAGTGAAAAGATGACTACTAGCAGATAAATCAAATGAGTATAAAAGCTAAGCAAAGGACAAGCTCTCACAAGCTCAGACTAACACAAACTAGCACAAATAACAATAAACAAGTAGGCTAGTAACAAGCAAGAACAAAGATCAATCAAGCAGAAGCACAAATCAAGCAATGCTCAGATCCTACTGAATATGTTCAGCAAACACGGGTCTTAGAGGGAAACTAGAAGGCACAAATAAGCAAGTCTAATAAGTACTAATGGGAAAACAAAAAGCACATGCAACAAGACAGCATAAGTGGCTTTACAAATCAACAAAAAACAAATAAAATGATCTAAGAATGACCAAGTTATGGGCAAAAGGAAAATGGGTCAAATTGCACAAAGGCTGGGTGCAGGGCATCAAAATGAGCAGTCATGCTATTTCATGATTGATTTTCAATGGCCAAACCAGTTTCAAATTTGGGGTTTCTTTTTGATTTGGATGCACCAGCAATCAATTAACTCAAAACAACAAACTTTATCCATTTCTAAACATTAATAAATCCTACAAGTGATTTAGCAATCTGTCCCATTTTTCAGATTGGAAAATTTTGACTTTTGTTCCATTTTGATACCAGTTGACTTTGATGAGTTTATATGGATCTAAATTGATTAAGTAAGTTATACTAAACCTAAATGAAGCTAGTTTGAACAATCTTAACCATATTTGAATTGAATTTAAGGATGTGATGTCCAACATTCACAACAGCTTGGCACTTAGAACCATAAACTATGAAGTTTGACTTTTTATGAAATAAACTACCAACATTGAGCTTGAACTGAGCTAGTGTGGACTATAGTGAGCTAATGGAGCAGTGATATCAATATTTTAACAACAAGAGCACCATAATCTAATCTATTCCAAACACCCCTTAATATCTATTATTACATTACCAATCTAAAATCTAGGTGACATTAACCTACCAATTCACTCAAACTCAGTCACATATCATTAAATAAGATCAAGAAACCTTAACATGCAGCAACAATATTCAAAAATCTAAAATTCATGAATCAAAGGAAACAAGCAGTAGCAACTCAGTTTCATCAAACACATACAACAATGAATCAAACAAGTTGCATAGGATCTAACTACTAAATCATGATCACTTTAGCTAAATGAAACAGTAAAAAGTAATTTATATCAACCTACACTACTTAGGCAACAAGCTAAATAAAAATTGAATAAAGATGGAAAACTTAAAATGAGAACTCACACTTTAATTCTCAGCTTTCTGAGAACTTCCTTAAGCTAGCCTATCTTTGAGATAGGCTCAATACCACAGTACCATAAACCACCATATACCACCATGTACCACCATCAATACCATGTTCTGTCCATTTAACTTTCGTTGACCATGGTGTCTTGACCAAATCACACACAAGTTTAGTTATAGAACTGAATTCAAACTATTTTGAAGCTTCTGTGAGCTATTGGAATGGATCATAAACTTAAGCAAAACTGACTCCTCCCAAACTATCTAGTCAACCAGGTGTGGTCAACTAAGTCAAATGAGGGAGAGAGTGATCAATTTATGATCCGTTGAAAGCACAGTGTTCTCACGGGTCGTTAAGTCCCAACGAGATTGAAATTGTGTTTGGAAAACGTTTTAGGAATGAGTGATTGGGAATAGTAACCAGATAAAGATTTGGATTGATTTTTACACTAATGATTGCTTGGAATGATCATTAAACAATATTAACAAATACAGAAATTCAAATAATCCTAAAAACCTAAATGCGTATTGGGAAAGTGGGAAAATGCAAAAATAAACTACAGGGGGTAAAAATGCAACTTTTACAAACCAAAAATGAAAAGAAAATTAAATTAAAAAGAAAATTATTTTTTTGATTTTTTTAATATTTAAATATTAATTAATTACTAAAACTATTTTAAAAGTTAATTAAAACTAATTTATAACAAATCTAAAAAGGATTAAGATTACAAAATTACACTAAAAAGTTGCAAAATTAATTTCTGAAAATCTAAAATGACTTAAAAGAAATATAAAAATTGAAAATAAATATTTTTGTCTTTTTGTGGATCTTTTATTAATTAATTACTAAACTATTAAATAAAGGTTATTTAAACTAGATTAAATAAGAAAATTAGAAAATTAAAAGAGAAAATTACAAATCTAATTTTTACAGAATCTAAATGATGTGAAAAAGCTAGGAAAATTATAAAAATGGTTCTAAGATTAAATTTAAACACTTAAACTATTTTCTTTTTGTTTTTTCAAATAAAACTATTTTAAATAAAATTAAACCTAGAAATTACCAAATGAATAGTAGAAATTATAAGAAAATTACTAGAAGTGCTAAATATTATTTAGTCACAGGAAAAATATAAAAAGATACTACTGTTTAACAAAAATTATTAAAACTATTTAATTTACTAATTTTAACTAATTATTAATTAAACTGTTTTTAATTCTAATAAATACTAAATGAAAAGGGAAAATTCTAAGAAAATTTATACAAATACTTTAAGATACTAGGAATTTAAGAAAATTATAAAATCAGATAAGTACTTAATAAAAATTTGAAAAGAAAAATTAAAAAGCTAAATTATATTAAATAGAAGTTATCACTTTTTTAAAAAAGTGATTATTTTTGGATTTTTCTTTTTGAAAGATTTTTATACAATGAAAATGAGTAACTTTTGTGAAAACAACGTTTATCAAACTTAAAAATAAGCACTTTGGGAGCTTATGATTATCACAGATTATGTTTAAGCTTGGAAATTAGAGATTAAGCTCATAATAAGCCACACATATGAACATAGAAGGAAAACTAGATGCAAACAATCTAGATACACATAAATTATGCCAATGGAACTGAATAAGCACACAGAAATAGCACTAAATGGAAAATAAGCAATCCAAATATGCCACAGATACACACAGACTTGGGACAATCTTGCAGACCTTGTGGGGCCCACAGAAGTGGTCAAAAGTCCAAATAAGCTTTTGACCCAATAAGCTGAGCTTATGGGCTTTTCAAAAAGCTTAAGCTTACACTGTGGCGTCCACAGATGAGCTTATGAAAAGCTTGTGAAAAAGCTTGGGTATACTGCCTAGGCAGTATGGACAGCAAAATGGCCAAATCTTAAAGTTGAATGCAGACCTTTGGTTGTTTTTCATCTGTTTTTGATCTTTGGTTGTTTTTCATCTGTTTTTGATCTTTTTGCATCTGAAACATATAAAACACACTTTTGGGATATTTTCACTATTTTGATGCATTATTGGGTGTTTTTGGATGTTTTGGCAGTTTAAATGTAACAAAAATGTTGAGTATTTACACACTCATCAATCCCCCACACTAAGATATTGCTAGTCCCTAGCAATCTTTAAAGGAAACTTAATGGATTTGATGTCTCTTTACCAAAAGCCATTACTTCTGGAGTAGCCAAATGTTTCAGTTCAAGTAAGAACCATGGTACACTGATAACCATGTGATTTTGAGCAAACCACCAGCTGT
>LBNU01004981.1:234773-245272 GCA_014162995.1 Artemisia annua
TCAGGCATTTTAACGGATATTTCTGGTATAGCAAGCAATTCAGCTATGCTCTTTTGACGATTTCTTCTTGACTGGGAACGAGTGCGCATGCACTAAAAATATTCACAAGTAAAACAAGACCGAGGCAAAACAACAGTGAACTTAAACCAATAACCACAATGTGACTGGCTTCTTTGAAAAAGGTACACCAATCACAAGAGTACAATAGCAAGTTTTAATTTTTAGTTTGGGAACTTATTAATGGTCATACACCCAGTTGGGTTGTATTCTGCCTTGATTTGCGGTGGTAATATTTTACGTAATTATTTAACAATAAAACAAATGTTTTAGGCTTTTTGGGTGTGTGTGAAAAAAAACTTGAATTTTTTTTTTGGAATCGATTCGTTAACCGAAATCGTTCCTTTAAGACTACTCGCAAGGTGGCGGGAGAGAAGAATGGATCTCTCTTCGGTTCGCAATTTAATGTCAGAACCTCCGTATTCCACCTGTGTAAGTTGTAATCTCAAAGAATCGAAGTAATTTAACTTCACGATTTGTTTTGTTGTTTTTGATTTTTTTGGTGTTGTTAACACTTTAGGAAAAGTGTTAATGACTTTTTTCTGATATGATTAAGATTTTTACAAAAAATTTACAAAGTGATGTGATTTGTACAAGGAGGGTTTTGAAAACCACTAAACCTAAACGTTTTTAAAACACGCAACAACCTCCCCGGCAGCGGCGCCAAAATTTGACTCCTCCCAAACTAACCAGTCAACCGGGTGTGGTCAACTAAGTCAAATGAGGGAGAGAGTGATCAATTTATGATCCGTTGAAAGCACAGTGTTCTCACTGGTCGTTAAGTCCCAACGGGATTGAAATTGTGTTTGGAAAACGTTTTGGGAATGAGTGATTGGGAATAGTAACCAGATAAAGATTTGGATTGATTTTTACACTAATGATTGCTTGGAATAATAATTAAACAGTATTAACAAATACAGAAATTCAAATAATCCTAAAAACCTAATTGCGTACTGGGAAAGTGGGAAAATGCAAAAATAAACTACAGGGGGTAAAAATGCCACTTTTACAAACTTAAAATGAAAAGAAAATTAAATTAAAAAGAAAATTATTTTTTTGATTAATTTAATATTCAAATATTAATTAATTACTAAAACTATTTAAAAAGTTAATTAAAACTAATTTATAACAAATCTAAAAAGGATAAAGATTACAAAATTACACTAAAAAGTTGCAAAATTAATTTCTAAAAATCTAAAATGACTTAAAAGAAATATAAAAATTGAAAATAAATATTTTTGTCTTTTTTTGGATCTTTTATTAATTAATTACTAAACTATTAAATAAAGGTTATTTAAACTAGATTAAATAAGAAAATTAGAAAATGAAAAGAGAAAATTACAAATCCAATTTTTACAGAATCTAAATGATGTGAAAAAGCTAGGAAAATTATAAAAATGGTTCTAAGATTAAATTTAAACACTTAAACTATTTTCTTTTTGGTTTTTCAAATAAAACTGTTTTAAATAAAATTAAACCTAGAAATTACCAAATGAACAGTAGAAATTATAAGAAAATTACTAGAAGAGCTAAATATTATTTAATACTCAGGAAAAATATAAAAAGATACTACTTTTTAACAAAAATTATTAAAACTATTTAATTTACTAATTTTAACTAATTATTAATTAAACTGCTTTTAATTCTAATAAATACTAAATGAAAAGGGAAAATTCTAAGAAATTTATACAAATACTTTAAGATACTAGGAATTTAAGAAAATTATAAAATCAGATAAGTACTTAATAAAAATTTGAAAAGAAAAATTAAAAAGCTAAATTATATTAAATAGAAGTTATCACTTTTTTTAAAAAGTGATTATTTTTGGATTTTTCTTTTTGACAGATCTTTATACAATGAAAATGAGTAACTTTTGTGAAAACAACTTTTATCAAACTTAAAAATAAGCACTTTGGGAGCTTATGATTCTCACAGATTATGTTTAAGCTTGGAAATTAGAGATTAAGCTCATAATAAGCCACACATATGAACATAGAAGGAAAACTAGATGCAAACAATCTAGATACACATAAATTATGCCAATGGAACTGAATAAGCACACAGAAATAGCACTAAATGGAAAATAAGCAATCCAAATATGCCACAGATATACACAGACTTGGGACAATCTTGCAGACCTTGTGGGGCCCACAGAAGTGGTCAAAAGTCCAAATAAGCTATTGACCCAATAAGCTGAGCTTATGGGATTTTCATAAAGGCTTAAGCTTACACTGTGGGGTCCACAGATGAGCTTATGAGAAGCTTGTGAAAAAGCTTGGGTATACTGCCTAGCAGTATGGACAGCAAAATGGCCAAATCTAAAAGTTGAATGCAGGCCTATCAAATAAGCTTGGGGATGAAAAATAAGCACTGGCTTATTGAGTTAGCTAGGTGAGCTTCTCAAAAAGCACTGGCTTATTGACAATTCTGCATATTTTGCTCGTTTTTCGTCTGTTTTCAATCCTTTGTACCTGAAACACGCAAAAACACACTCCAAGGATATTTGTGATGTTATTTGACCATTTTGAAGTGTTTTTGATCGTTTTGACTCGAAAATTGGACGAAAAGATATGTGCAAAAAGACACATATTAGTAATCCTCGCATGAAGCTCCCTAGTATTGTGTTATGCTTCTAACTTTAATATTTTTACTTTATACCCTTATAGTTTAACATATTTACAAAATCTACCCTATACTTATAATACTTATATTATTTATACGTATAACTATATATACTTGACACAATTAGTCCTTATATTTATATATTTTAGAAAAATGGCAGAAATGACCCTTGGATTTATAAGTTTCCAATATTTACTATTTATACCCTTAACTTTATAACTTTTGCAAAACTAGTCCTTTTAAGTTTATAACTATTTAACTTTTTATCCTAGGGTTTTATAACTTTGCAAAAAGGGTCCTTATACTTATAACTTCTAAGAAATGTCAAAAATAGTCCCTAGACTTAATATTTTCAGAAAGTTACCATATATACCCTTATACATGGAAAACTTTACAAAACTAGTCCCAATTCCATGCAAACTATATTTTTATGAATCAAAAAGGTTTCCTAGCTTATGCTTAACTAATATTAGCTTATCTAAGTTACCTAAACTAGCTTAGAGCTTATGGAAAGGACTTAAAGCATGTAAACATGTATTCGACTCTATTTAGGGTTTTAAAAAGAAAACTAACTAGTTCTAGTGTTCAAGGCTTAGACAAGGGATCCTAGGTGATCTAAGGCAACCTATATCTACCCTAGTACTGATATAAAGCTAAAGAAATCAAAATGAAAGGCTTACTTGACTAGGGAAGGGTTAACGAGGGTTTCCTAGGGTTTTCTCGGCTCAAATCACAACTCGACAAGGTCTTAGACCTATAGCACTCAATTTCTAAGGTTACTAGGCCACTACTAATACCCTTAGGACCAGAAGGTGTGAGGTGAAAAGAAGTGAAATGGGGTGAATTGAAATGAAAGGGTACGAGCCCTATTTATAAGGTCGTTTGGAGTAGCGACCAAGTAAGGGAAAAAGAAGGTGTCGAGGGGGGGGGGGGGGAGGACTCATACAAGCTAGTAGCTGACTATTCAAAGCTACAAGGTGAGCCATGGAGGCTATAGGCGGTTATAGGGTGGTGTGTGGTGGTTATGCAGTCGTGACACAAGTAGGTGATGCACCTACTTGTAAGCAGCCATGGAGGTGTGTGTGTGGCATTTTGGTGGCCATAAGGTGGTGGGGGAGGTGCTTGTAAGCTGCTTGTGGTTGTTTAGGGTGGGTTTAGGTGGTTTAGGGTGTTTAACTTAGCCGAGACCTAAGTAAGTGACAAGTAGGTGATGCACCTACTTGTGTGAGGTTCTTAGAGGTGCTAGGGTGTGTGCTAAGCATGAATAATTTGCTAGGCTAGGTGCTTGAGGTGTTTGAGGTGCTTAGGGTACTTAGTTTTAGGATTAGGGTTAAGTTTAGGTTTAGTTTAGTCCTAATTTGGTTTAGTAAGTGATTAAGGTCTAGCTTAGGGTTTAGTGCCTAGATTAGGTTCCTAATAGTATCTAGTGACTAATCCTAAGTTCTAAGGAGCTTATACTAAGTGGCGGTAACTTATGGGAAAGATTTGGGAAGGTTTGACCTAGTTTCCGGGAAGTTATAACCTAGTTATGGTTTTGTGCCTAAGGGACTTGTACCTAAGCTCTAATGGGTTGTACTAGTGCCTAAGGGTCCTAAGGTATCCTAATGTTCCTAAGGTAACTCATACTTAAGCCTTGGACACTTTCAAACTAGTTTAGTTAAGCATATAGGGTTTAGTAAGCACATAGGTCCAATTAGGGCTTAATTAGGGTTTATTATGGTTTTATGGTAAGTTTAGTGTGCTAGATTGGTAAATTGCTTATTGTGGTGTTGTTTTGGTCTTATGCTTGACATACCAGGGGTTTATAGGATGTGAGTGTTGAGTTATTTGGCTTGTGTGGATACGTGGGCAGGTCTAGAGAGTCATGCAAGTAATAAATGCACATAAAAAGCAAAAATTTACCTGTGAAATACTTACTATAGGTATTTGTAATGGGAATGATAGTGATGAGATTTTGTGGGTTGTTACACAAGATAATAAGAATCATAGAGAAGTAGAACAAATAGGAATGCCCAACAATATGTATACTAAATGTACATAGGAGTCATGACCTCCATTGTACCAAATGTGAAAGGATTGTATTGCACACACACCAAAACATTCATTAAATAATACTAAACTAAGTACCTAGGATGCATCCATACGCCCCCTACAAAACAAATATACATATACCAAGCTCTAGGCTAAGCATACATACAATAATAATAATGGCCATGGTGCTATAGCATAACAGGGAACGCCGTGGACAAAAACCCACCTCCACAGATAGTGTCAATACCACTGGTGAATCAGTGGCAAGGCCATGGACTCCCCATGACTGGCTAATAATTCTAACACATAAAGGCAAAACATATAAGGGGCATAGAAATAGGAAATGCTATAGGAAAGAAGTATAGCATGCAAACGAATATCAAGCTCATATCAATTTCAAATATCAACAAATAATAATCATACAAAGGGAATATAGGAATGGCTTAACTGAAGGGATCATAATCAAAGCAATAAACAAAAGAGAGAAGGATGGCTTTTACTAAAAAGGCAGAATATCTGTACCTTATGCCACCAACGAAACCATATCATAACATAAGGATAGGAAGTCACTCCTTCTTCAGCGAATCTACATGATTTAATGATCGGCTTATTATAAATAACTTATTCTAATCAGATTACTCATTTTAGTCGGCTTTCCAATTTTAGTAACTTCCATTTATAGTAGCTTACCAAAAAGTAGTAAGTTTCCATATTTAGCAAGTTTCCCGAATTAGCAATATTAGTCATTCAATGTCAAATTTATTGATAATGTACCCTCCGAACAGGTCGAAGGACTTCCCTTCGGGCCCGCTCGTAACCTACATAATCGAAGGCTCCAGCTAGCCTCCTAAATTCTTTCCAAGGGCGTAAAACTAATCACTAATGATTTAGTTACCAGCTGGGAATTCGCCAAATGAAGGAATAAGCCCTTCGGGGTATTCTTCAATCAACATAAGGCGGAAAGAGGGCAAGACCAAGTCTTACCCACGTCCCCCGTCTTATCCATGATCCCTCTTCTTCCTTAACTCTCCCGTTAATTCAGGAAGAGTGGACACTAAACCCTAGCGGTTAACTACAAAATCATGGGACACCCCCATGATCTCCTACAAACGTGGAAACACTCCCCAAGCTATTTTCTTCCCAATAAATTGTCTTGGACGAGTTTCAGTTCTGGTATGCAATCTTAACAACTCAACTTTATACACTTTCACTAAACTTTTCATACCAAATACTTATTCACACGCCAGAGGTGGTTCGCAGGGCCTAACCCCTGCGCAATCACTTAACGTAGTGTCTTCGTATTTCTTATTTTCAGGTTAGACACAAGCTTGGCTCAACCACAACATCCCCTATATCCTTTGATCACCATCGAAGGCCTGGTCGTGCAAATTATTGTACAATCCGTGGCGCCATCCGTGGGACCCGCTACAATCGGTCTCGTTATTCCAAGCAAATAACCAGTCAAACATACTCACTACTTTTCTGGCATGAATCAAGAAAGAGAAGTTACACCCCCACCGGGTTTTTCGACTCTAACCCCAATACCAGTAACCGACACTAACAGTATTCCGCCAATTACGGCGTCCACCTTCACAACACGATCTCACCCTGAAATAACGCCCAATCACCGTGCATCGACATCAGCCAACCCAGAACTTGTCATCAGCCCTGCCTTCATTGAGGCTAATTACAAAGAGCTAGAATCTTTGTTAAGGGCTCAGAGGAGACAAGTTAGGAACACCGAGATGCGAAGGGAGTTGGAATACTAAAGTGACGAATACGACGAAGAGATAGAAATGGAGCCGAGGCCTGCGGTTCCTGGGGCTACTCACCCAGTCCTGTGTACTTGGTCCCCTGTTGGTAGAAGGGCCGGAGGAAGGTCTGTTGGCTTTGAGGGGGTCCCTGAAAGGGCCCCCATGAGGAGAGAGGGGACGATTGCTTAAGGCTCTAACGGGAGGAGCCAACGAAAGGAAAACCCGGAGGTAAACCTACCTCCACTGTTAGCTGCACATCTGGGGGGAACTGAAGCAGGGGTTCCTCTGCTGCCTTCTCACGAGTCTGGCGTAGGAGGCAATCCTTCTTCGTTCAATACAGGAGGGAAACTTCCTCCCAATGGTATGTCCCCAATTCCAGACTCCAAGCAATCCTCAAAACCTTTATTCTCCCACAAACGTACCATCCGGTAACAACCAGTTCCCACAAACTGCTATGCCCTACGGGCAGCCCATGGTACACCCTTCGTATACTATGTACAACGGCTACCCTTTTTAACATGGGTACACCTTATCCTCCTTATCCTAACCCAAACCCTTCTGGAGTACCTCCTCCTCATAATCCATACAACACTGTCCCCACAAACATGCCACCTTACAACTGTCTAACAGAGCCTGCGGGCCCTGTGATGCCTTTTGTAAGATGGATTGAAGACTATCCGTTACCCGATGGTTTAAAGAAGCCTTCGCACATAGGCACTTATGATGGGAAAGGGGACCCATATAACTTTATACACTTATTCGAAGGAGCTATAAGGATGCAAAAGTGGGTCATGCCCATAGCCTGTCACATGTTTACGTACACCCTTTGAGATTCCGCCCGTATCTGGTGGAATGGGCAGAAACCAGGCAGCATTGTTAACCTTGATGATCTGAAGGCTAAGTCCCGTTCGCACTTTAGCCAGCAGAAGAAGTTCACAAGGACCCACCTCACGGTGCATAACATTAAGCAGAAGGAAAACAAAAGCACAAGAAGCTTCCTTACAAGGTATACAGATGAAACCCTACAGATTCTGGGCCTGCAGGAAGAACAACATATTTCTGGTTTCGTGCATGGCCTACGAAATCGGACTCTTGTGGAGTTTTTATCCACAGACCTTCCTGCAACGTATAAGGGCCTTATGGAGAAAACATACACCTGGATAGAAGCCAAGGAGGTGTCCACTAACGGGGTTCCGATCGATGGCAGAGAGCAAACCCACAAGTTTCCAAAGAATTCCTCGTGGGAAGGATCAAGGAACAGAAACAAAAACCAGCACAGGTTCACTCCCTATAATAAGAGCCCTAATCACGGCTTAATAGAGAGTCTCTCGAAGTCTCCAAGGGAAATTCTGGCCACGGAGAGGGTGGCGAAGACCTTCGAACCACCTCCTCGTATGTCCAGTAAGGGTAGAAGCCAAGACACAACCGAGTATTGCTATTTTCATGAAGACTTTGGTCATGAGACCAACAGTTGCAGGGAACTAAAGAGGCAAATAGAGGAAGCTATAAAGTCGGGGCAACTAGCACACCTTGTGAAAGGGATAAAGAAATGGAAAGAAAGGGTCTCTGATACTCCGTTGAAAAAAGACTTCCTCCCTACCGAAGCTCCGATCCTCATGGTTCGTCAGGCAAGAGCAAGTCAGAAGAGGAAAGAGGCGGAGGAAGAAGCACACGCAATAGGGGAAATAACGTTTTCCCCTATGGCTAGCCAACCTGCCTCTGATGACCCAGTAGTCATCAAAGTTCTAATATCCATCCGAGAAGTAAACAGAGCCTACATGGATTGCGGGAGCTCTTGCGAGATCATATACGAGCACTGTTTCTTAAATCCCAGGCCTTCTATTAGATCAAAAAGGGTAGATTCAAAGATACCTTTGGTGGGGTTTTCAAGGGACCACTCGTGGCCTTTGGGAGAAGTCCCCCTGGAAGTAACGATTGGCGAAGGAAGGCTCACAAGAACAGAAACTCTCACGTTCACAATCGTAAGGTCTGCCTCTCCCTACAATCTGCTGATAGGAAGAACAGCCATGCAGAAAATGGGTATTGTAGTTTCCCACTGGTACAAAAAGTTCTGTTGGTCACGCCAAAAATGTGTGACGATATGCATATAGTCACGCACATTTTTTCGTCATGTGTGACAAAAGGTCCCGCCACCGTAGGTGGCATATGGTCACATTGTTGAGTTCGTGGCCTTTTCCATTGAAAAAGAGTGACCAAAACCCCAAATATGTGTGACAAATTAGGCACAAGTTTTGTTGGATTAGTCATTATCAGTGACCGTAAACAACTTATAGTCACACGAATGTTTTTTGAGAGTGACTATTGTTCGTCCTTTGGCCACATAAATATATAATATATGTGACATTTGAGATGATATATTCAAGTAAATGTGTATTTTGTGTGACTATTTCCTGTCATGTGGCCACATGAATATACAATAAATGTTACATTTGTGATGATTTAGTCACACAATGGGTGTTGTTTTTTTGGAGTTAGTCACATATAATTTAACACAAAGTGGCCAAAAGTGTAAATAAGTGTGACCATATGCTGTTTAAAGTGTAGAAATGTGTATTTTGTGTCGTTTCTAAACGACGTTCAAGTGCTTGATCGTATAGGAGATTAGCCAGTTTTCTCTAGGTCTAACGTAGATGAAACATTCACCCAAATACAATCACAACATACACATCACATGATAATCAATAGTTAGGTTTCATTAGATCTAGCAAACACAAAGTAAATAGCCTAGCATGTTGAAAGAAAGACAAGCACAAGCATAAATCACACACACACATAGAGACATATTGTATGAATAAGAGAACTTATTGGATTAAACATGCAAGTTAGAGGGTTAGGATACCTCCTAAGGCTCTCTAATACACGTACTAGGGTTTAACCCTAAAGTTCTCCAACTCCAAATTTCGACTAAAGTTTTCACTAGGTTCTATAAAATAAATAAAAATCGTTCTATATATAGAGAAAACGCGGGCTGACGGCGTCAGCCCAATTTAGGTGACGTCGTCAGTCTCGCGATTAGGGTTTTCTGACGGCCCTTCCTTGACGTGGTCATAATTGCGGTTCAGATCTGACGGCCTTGGTTGACGGCGTCACCAAATTGCACTACGAACTCTCTGGCCGTCACGAGTATTTTTCCAATTCTGGACTTCACTTGTTCCTGACGGCGTCACCTTGTAGAGTGTGACGGCGTCACCTTCTGTAATCTTCAAGGTCTTTTTGAGTTTTGTAGTTTTCCGCACTTTTTTTACTCCGAAAACGCCCAAAAGGCTCTCTTTTGTGATTTCCCTTCAAAAGTACTCTAAAATGAGAAAGAAACGACTTTGGGTGAAATCCAAACCAAAAACATACGAATTAGGACTCAAACCGACCCCTAAAAACTAAAAGTACATTTTTCGTCTCATCAATACCCAAAACAAACATGCTTTGTGTGACTAAAATATTAAACAAAAGGCCACACAAACATGGCCATTGGATGATCAATAGTCACACAAAAACACATTTCTTCACTTGAAACAGCATATGGTCACACTTATTAACACTGTTGCCACTGTTTGATTAATGGTATGCGACTAAATACCCAAAACAAACATGCTTTGTTGTGACTAAAATATTACAAATAGCCACACAAACATAAAATTCACCGTGGCCATTGGTGATCAATATCACACAAAATACAGCATGTCTTCACTTTAAACAGCATATGGTCACACTTATTTACCTTTTGCCACTGTTTGCTTAATGGTATGTGACTAAATACCCAATACAAATATGTTTTTTGTGACTAATATACAAAAGGCCACAAACATAAAATTCATGGTGGCCATTGGATGATCAATAGTCACACAAAATACACATTCTTCACTTTAACAGCATATGGTCACACTTTTTAACACTTTTGCCACTGTTTGATTAATGGTATGTTGACTAAAAACCCAAAAAACATGCTTTGTGTGACTAAATATTACAAAAGGCCACACAAACATAAAATTCACGTGGAATTTGATGATCAATTAGGTC
>LBNU01004984.1:0-24995 GCA_014162995.1 Artemisia annua
ATCTTCTAAGTCATCATCATCAATTTGCTCTATGTCTTCATGAGTTAATATAGAGCCATTCACTTGAGTAGAGATGAATGCATAAAAGGTGGGATCACCTATACCAGCAACCTTCTTTTTAGAACCTGCAGTGGTAACAAGAGCATTACCAGTGAAAACAGTTGAACCAGCAGTGGCAAATTCATCATCACTTTCAGCTTCACTGTCATCAGTGTCAATTGAAGTTGACATCAATGCCAAGCTACTTGAGCTTGAACCTAGCTTTCTTGCCTTCTTTAACCTTTGCTCAATCAGCTTGAAATTATTATATAGGTCATTGAGCTTCATAGTTTCAATTTCAGGTTTGTTTTCCCAAACTGTAACATTAGTGTGAAACTCAGCAGGCAAACTTCTTAGAAACTTCAAGTTGAGGTCTTCCCTTTCCACCTCAATTCCAAACACAGTCAATTGAGTAACCAATTTCTGTAGTTTGGTGAATATGCTATCAAGAGATTCATTGCTTGAAGCAGAGAAATTTTCATAGCTTTGCTTCAACAATGTCTTTTGTGTCTTCTTAGTAGCATCATTGCCACCAAACACTGAACAGATCTTTTTAAAAAGTTCTTTGTGGCCTGTTGTTGAACTTTGTGAAATTGCTTATTATTTTGATCTTTTGAAGATCATAAGCATCATGAACTTCTGGGCTTTCAGGGATCTTCTTTCTTTGGGTCCTTTCATCTGTTGTAGTAGGCACAGAAACTGTTGTAACATGCTTGTCTCCATAGTGTTTTGATGTTGTGTGTTGTGCCAGAAATCCCCTATTTCAGATTTGTCTATCTCTCTCGCTATACAATAGTCTGACTAAGATACATCCGTCGTAATATTGCTCTTTATTTCTGTATCCTCCACTTCAGAACTCATAAGTTTGTTGTTGGGGAAGTTTGGAAATTTGGGACTGATTGTTTTCCATTCTCCATTCTTTGAGTGAGTGCAGTTAGCTTACTTGTGTATTCTTCTCAATCATTATTAGATCTATTGATTACCCTGGCTCTGATACCACTGTTGATGGATCTAAACCCACACTTGGTGTTTGTTGATACTTTGAGTCAATATTATTAAGCACGCGGAATTTTACTTTAATCATTTAGAGACGTTTATGATGATGGTATTGTTGATGGAGTATAGTGTATATGTAACACAAAGCGTTGCATTTATATGTATTATTTATATTAATAAATTACGATTGTGTTCTTAGCGTTATCGACTAAGGGTTACACCCTTTGAAGCTCTCTTAGAACTAATTCGTACTTTACTGATCATGATCCGTAGGACTCTCTGTTATGGCACGAAGGAGTCCTTACAAGATTAAGTTTATTAATGCTATGCTAAAGTAGAATAGTTCACAAAGATCATTCTTTTTTTTATACTTATCTTATTACTACGAAGTACATAACTTTTTTTTTATTTCTAAATTTTTTATTGTTTATTTTTTGGTTTTTTTTTTTTTTTTTGTTAGTTGCTGTTATATGTTACACCGCGAGGTTTGAATTGTGCGTTAGATGTGGTCGTTTAAGCTAGTTATAGGAGATTGACTGGTGTGTTGAGACGTGGTTGGGACATAGGCGTGTTGAATCGGGTATCGGTTTGAAGAGTTATGATTTAGTTGCGTTGTTAGCTCGTTGATGGCAGAGGTTTTTGATGGCTTGTAATATAGCTATCAGTGTGAATCTGTTATGTAGATTACCTATGTGAAGCGTAGATATGTATACTGTAGGATAGAAGTTGTTTCCTCATTGCGTGTTGCTTAGAGCTTTTTGTGGTTATGGGCAACTTATTATCAAGTGTTCATCATACCTCGTACTACGACGTAGCTGTATGGTATATGTATCTATCTCAGGAATATATATACTTACTACTATATATATATATATATATATAGGTTAAGCGCAGTACTATATTACGAGTATATTGAGCTTTTTGAATAAGCTGTATATAACCTAGTTAATTTTAGGATTTTATATGAGCGTTAAATAATTGTATTGTTTTTATACTACTTGTGAACTTAAAATTAGTCTCAATTTAGATTCATAAGTCCCCTAAAAATTGGGCTTATTAAGATTGTTCAAGATTAGATAGTAGTATATATATATATATATATATATATATATATATATATATATATATATATATTATAAAATCCTGAAAAGAAAAATACAAAAATATAAAATCTATAAAAACCATAAAAATCTGAAAACTTGAAAATATAAAAAATATGTTTGCATAAACGATGCTTTGCTATTACTTCAGATAGCAACCCGGTTTTCAAAATCCGTGGAAAACACGTCACCATGTTTTACTGTGTGCGGATTATCCGAAAAGTTGTACGCTTCAGTGCAACCTTTCTAGTAAAAGAAGAGAAGTCTTCTTTTCCCAAAATCTCTTTCTTTTAAAATTCTTCAAAAGAGATTTTGTGGTGTACAAGGTGGCCATCGGTCTTAAATTTTCTCGAATACGTTACTGCTCACATTAATGGCTATTAAACGTTAAAATAAAAACACGGGTCATTAATTGAGGGGGAGCGTATTTGCTCAAAATTTCTGTACCTTTAAAAACTTTGTGCACCAGCAACAGTGAAAAACCGAAAAGTGTCTCAAAATTAGTAAACGTTTAAAACGTATCACATTTCTCTCCAAAGCTTTTTCGAAAATCATTTAAATCAATTGGGATCACAAAATATCAAAAGATTTGAAATTTTATGATCGGGGGAGAGAATGTGATTTAAATATGAAAACTGATTTAAATGTGATGTTTTTGAAACTTAAAAAGATGTTTTGGACTCAAAAGATAGCTCCCGTATGTGCTAAAATCTTTAAAGATTTTGTATTTTAATCAAAGCACATATTGAGGGGGAGCAAGTGATTGTAAATGGTGAATAAATGATCTCGAATGTAAGCTCACCCGTATGTGCCAAAGTTTTAAAAAAACTTTCAAATTGTTTCAATCAATGTGCACATATTGAGGGAGAGCAAGTGGCTAAGAGTCTTTCGCGTGTGTTTACATTAATAAGTAGAAACCGTGAATTGATTATGACTCAGAACTTGACTCATGAATTGACGAAACATGAAAAGCCTTGAATCGAAAGGACTAGTCCTGGCCGGGTAATAATTTCAAGCTAGTTTACCAGTGATGTAAACGTGTCTCGAAGAGGACTGGTCTAAGTAGAAAGTACCGTTTCGAAAAACTCTTCTTAGATGTATACTTTGACGGGTCTAACTTCCTTTTTAAGGAATGTTAACAACTTCAAGTTAGTTATCAGGGCTAGTTATCACCTAAAAGCTGATAATGGATCCCTTTAACTTAGCAACGTAAACGTGTCCCTAGGGTATATGTCTATTAAGAGCCGATCAATTCTAATAAGTGCAACTCACCCCGACATGTGCAAATTTCTTTTCTTTACCTATGAGCACATGTTGTGGGGGAGCATTTGAAAAATGATAAAACTCTCAAAGTGTTAAAAAAATGTGTTTCTTAATCATAAACACTTTGAGAAAATTTTCAATGATTTGGTTATATGGCGATTGTGGAAAGATACCAAAAGACCGACCACTTTAATTTAATGCATGGAGTTATAAGGATGGTAAGGTTAGGTATATGTTCCCATGATCCACCAGAACCGGAGGGATCTTCCCAGGGACAATCCAATAGATAGAATAGAAGTCCTTAGGAACGATTGAAAAAAGGAGAAAAGTGAGAAAGGGAAGAGTGCCGACTGAGATTGAGCTAGGACTGGAACAAACCCAACAAGGTTCTAGTAATGAAGTCTCGGTAAGCACTGAAGGGGTTGAAGAATTAAAAAGAAATGAAATGAGAAAGGGTGAAAAGAAATAGCCCTCCAATTATTCAACCTTAGGGCAGAAACCGGGTTCAATTCATATGCTACTGATTGTTACCAAGGTAACATCGGTATTGAAGATAAAGACGTCATGGACCCACTGACGCACTGCACTAAACCTTCCAGCCACTCAAGTTCTTTTAAAAGAGCTTGTTTCATTCTCACGGGGAACCGGTGTAAACTATCGACTTGTCTCTTACAGCTAGTTGATATTGAAACAGGAGACCCCTCCCTAGTCTCCGAATAGGATAACCAAATGTGCACTTATCGAGTCTAGAGCCAAGAGATGCATCAAAAGATCTCATATGAACACTTGATACTTCTACACTGGTTGTTCAACATTAAGGACACCAGATGTAATATTTTGAGTCCTACGCAGATCTTAGCAATCTGCCGAGAACACTTATGAGGGAATATACATATGTATTTCCCAATGATTGAGTGGAAACTCCTGCCAGGGTCAACATCAAACAGCCCTGACAGCAGGTCACTTCGGTAATCTCATGTGAATTACGCTTAGTATGTACGGTGGTGTTTCCAAAAGGTCTACAGTCATGGGGTGATCTCCAGCGACTCACCTAATCGTTGGTGTACTACGGTATGTCAGTGAAAGCCCTTTCGGGGGCATCAGATTAGGAACGGCCTTGGTAAGGATTAGAGAAAGTCTTCACACTATGCTGATGACGATCTCAAAGTCCGAACTTGTAAGTGTCGGTATGTTTATTACTAACAAAGTTTTATGCAGCTCAACATACCAAACTTACCATGTTCATCACCATCACTCTAGTTCCACATGCTCATACCAACATCTAAAAGGAGACGTCAGATTTATTCAACCGGGAAGATCTACTCAAAGATGTATGAGCATGTTGGAAAGGCGTAATCACACCAAAGACAAAGAAGTTGACGATTGATGCCGATTGCTGAAAAGACGCAGATTCATCATCTCATGCTTACACTTCAACCACAAATATAAAAGACATCATGATCAAGGAATGGGCTTCAACTATGCTTCAACAACTCTGATGCAGAAGATCATGATCCAGAAAAGTGTAAGCATGACATCACAAGGACAATCACAACATCACAAAGAGACACATACACTCAAAGATGACTTGAAGCTAATTATTTGGATGAAGAGCGAAGAGCAAAGTCAAAGATCATCATATACATCAAGAAAGTCATCTTGAGTCGTACATCAATGAAGAATCAACAACTACGAGCTACAAAAGCATCTACAAAGATCTCAATGCAAGAATTCAAGAATGATTTTCAGGGGTGACCTCCCTTAGGGGGAGATTGTTAGGAATACGTTTTTTTGTATGAGAATGATTCGGTCACCCCCAAATATGATTAAGCATTGTTTAGCTCGTAGTAGTTATATTAGTTAGTAACACGTAGATTAGTAGTAGATTAGTTCGCGGAAGAAGGACGGGTCTTTACCCACTGTATACCTGATCCGCAGCCCACGTGGCACGCCCAAGTGGCAAAAACCCATGTACATATAAATACCCTCTCCATCCTTGGAGAGGGTAAGCCTTCTCATAATCTATTTTCTTTTTTTTTTGTTTTCTCTCCAAGGCTTCACCTCTTTCTCTCTCTAACTTTCTCTCTCTACATTTCTTTCTTTTCTTTCTTATATGCAACGAACCAAAACCACAAGTATGAACGTGTTTGTGATGTTATCTAGTGTTCTACAATCCTAATAGAGACGTGTTGAATGTTTAGATAAGAGTAAACAAAATGTTTTAATCTTTTGTTTATGATTTATCGGTTGTTTGGTTTTAATGGCATGTTACTTGATTTAATAAATGTGCTTGATTGAAGAATGCCCCTTAGCATATCTTGTGAAATGAATCTCATTAAGATGATTTATCTTAAATGAGTTTGTGATTTTCAAATGATATTAAAACTAGACACTTATATATTCTTAGACAAATACTATTTTCTATGATTTTTGCCAATGTTATATACCATAATTTAACTAGTATTTGAAAAGATGAATTTTACTTGTTTGTGCATTGTGATAAGTTATAATTCTAATAACTTATACTATTTCACAAGTGAATGTGTAGTGCATTATCTTGTAACACAACCATTCATGCTACAAAGAAAATGAAATACATAGAATATATAGTGTGCATTATTCTCAAATGTGTATTTTAGCTTGGAGTGATGATTTTAAGTAGTGTGAGCAAAGTTTACATATGTTGTTAGTTTGCTCATGTTTGGTTTTTCGGAGATGACACATTTATCCATTGTACTACAATGTAAATTGCTTGAATATTTCGGATGAAACATCCAAGTTGTTAATCCTACTTCATTGTATATTTTACGTATATTTTATGCATATTTCTGCTAAATATTTGGAACACAACTATTGAACAAGTAGACTCAATATGACATCATATTCACAAGTGTGAGTTATGATCCGATGCATATTCTTATCGTCTTGGAAAAGGATTTTGTTATTTTCATATCAATCGAGTGTGATTGAGTATGTAGATTCAAGACTATATCCTTTGTTGTAATTTTATATAATCTTGAAACTAAGCAAATAACAATCCAATTTCTTGTCCACACTCAAAAACATATCAATTAGATTTGATAAATATATCAACTATAATTTGAATAATGTATTGATATAATATCAAGATCTTTCTTGACCCTCACGAACACTCATTTTAGATAAATAGATAGTTTGGTAGTGTGTTCCACTAATCCTAAGATTATTCCTAAGTGAGGTTAGTGAATGATTGATAGTTGACTTATTACTACATGATTGTTATATGTTTTGTTTATTTGAAAAACTATTCATTGTTGCGTATAATGAACACACTTAGATTTTGAAAATACTTTTTCTTTTATATAACTACTTATGTTTTTAAATGGTTCAATTTCTCTTATATATTTAAACAACTTAATGTAAAACAAGGTAATTTGTTGAAAATGTTTAAGTGTGTTGTTGAGAATAGATTAAATTGTTTGAATTATTTAGGTAACTAAATTTAACTCATTTACAAGATGTTTGAGTAACATTAAGCCATCTATTCCTATATGCAATGCAAGCATATTATAACAATCCTAACGCAAGAAATCTATCATAAGATCTAGTTAAGTATAAACCGGAAAGCTAGCTATAAACTAATAGAGTACATGGCATATATACTTAGATATACAAATAGCTAAATTTCAAATAGAAAATATTATCTAATATACTCTATTAACAAAATAAAATCACAAAGAAGTTCAAATAACACATAAAACGCTTGTCGTCGTTTTGTGTATTATATACTCCAATGTTTACCTAGCTCGATTTTATTTGAAAATAAAATAGTTTCCTCCCCATTCAATAATTTAATTAAGATCAATATTTTGAAAACATAAATACTTAATTTTTCAAAAGTATATCAACTAGGAATGCCCAATTTGAAGGAAAAATATAAAACAAAAGTTTTACGTTAAAACGAAACACAAATTTTTGACCTCCGTGTAGTATTTTGCCTTTCTTGCAAATTTAACTTTAAAATGATTATTTTTAAGTATTTTTAAATGAAAGTAGACTCAATTACCTTTAAAACGACGGGTGGCACGACTTCTACGGAGTTACGGTTAATTTTTTATGATTTTTCAAAGTTTCTGAAAATCTGTCGAACAGACAGGCGGACCACTTAATTTTAAGGGGGCCGCCCAGTATTTAAGGGGGCCGCCCAGACAATTAAGGGACCGCCCATCTTGTACTCAAAATTTTATTTTTTGTAAAAAAAATTGTTTTTTGACTTTGCGGAAAGATGTGTAACTTCCTGATTTTTGATACCGAACATATAGCATTTATTTTAAGCATAATATTATTTCGAGCTAGTATAATTAGTGTATATAACATCAAAACTAATACAAGTTAATCAACAAAACACTATTCATATTTAATCCTCCTTAATAGATAATATGATACATGGATCGTACTCAATTTTTAAAACCATTTGTTTTGAAAATTAGAGCGACGTGGCTCTCTGATACCAATTGTGGAAAACTAGAAGGGGGGTTGAATAGTCTTCCCCTCTTTTTCATTTGTAAAATGTTTGTTTGAAAAACCTTCAATTAGAGTTTATTATGAAAACAATATATAATCAATATGATTAATTATATATGTGTACTTATGAGTTTGTTTTCAAAACTTAGTTTTATGAATAAAGCTTTGGTTGATCTTTATGTGAATATGTTTTCCTTTTGAAATCTTAAAACGTTTTGTATCAAATCATCTATTAAGTTAAACTCAATATGAGGAGTGTGAATAATAATGTAATCGATCATATCATATAATTATGCACTTCATCACAATATTAATTTGCAACTATAACACAATCAATCATCATGACAATATAAGCAACACCCAACACATATATGCAAGCATAGATATAAAGCAATAAATGCAAGAGTAAATGTAAAGAGATAAAGAGAAAGAAGACACAAACCAGACACGATGATTTATAGTGGTTCGGCTACAAGGTCTCCTTCCTTGCCCTACTCCACTCCCCGATTCACCTACTCGAGAGTTTTCTTCACTACTCAACAAGCTCCCTTTTGGCGGAGAAAACCTTACACAACGTTGCTTACATTATTTAACGACACTAAGCTAAATGTCGGGTTCTAATAGTAGCTAGAACCAATCTCACGACATGACTTCAATCACTACACAACTTCTTCACAACTTCACGACTTCTTCACGACTTCACGACTTCTTCACGACTTCACAACTTCACGACTTCTACACGACTTATTCACACACCTACATCTTCACAACTAATTGACTTCTCCACACTACTACTTCTTCCCACTACTTCTTACTCACTTATTGACTCACTACTAAGTAGGATCATCTTGATCTACTTATTACGTATACTTACACAACTTGTTTCTACAACTTCACATCAATACTAACTAGACTCTAATACTTCTTTGACTTGATGATAAGAAGTACTCTTCTCTTGCACTTTGAATGGTAGATGATTGGATCACTTGAAACAAAGATTAATAATCTTATGATCAAAGGATTTTAGAAGATGTTTAGAGAGATTTAGATCTGAAAATTTTCGTGCAAGAGGTTGGAAAAATACCAGGTTTGAGGTGGTATTTATAGGAGAAAATTTCTGACAGATTCTGACAGAGGAGCGTGGCCGGCCCCCTTAATTCATGGCCGTCCCCCTTAAAATTAAGGGGGCCGTCCCTTATAATTAAGGGGGCCGCCCAGCTGTAACGGCCAGAAAATCTGTCTTTTAGTGGGGAAAGTTTATTTGGTGAAAAACTAACTGATTTTGTTTAAAATTTTGAATTCATATATTTAGTATGATTTAAAAATTTTCTTTTATTACCAAAATTGTTTTTCAAAAATATATAAAATGTTTATAACATTTTCTTTTAATTAAAACATTTCCCTTTAATTACCAAAAGTGTTTTTCTAAAATATATAAAATGTTTATAACATTTTATAAAATTTGTAATGTCTAAATAAAAATCCCTTTGATCATAAAATGTATTAGACATTTTTTTATACATACCTTAAGTGATTGTTGAAGCATACTCGAGACGTTGTGATGTCGAGAGACGTTGACGTATAAATGCATAGATGATTTGTGATCACAAGTAACTTAAACACTTTACATTATGTGTTGTAACTTACATCTTTGTCATCATCAAAACATGAAGAGGATGTTTAGATTAAATATCATAATATAAATATCGTAATATTTATGCCAACATAAGACAACCTAAGGATGACAAGAAATCTTTCCGAAAAGATCGTGACGATAAGAAAGGAAAGGGTGAAAAAAAGTGTTTTAGATGTGGAGACACGAGTCACCTCATAGGATAATGTCCAAAGCCACCCAAGAGAAAAACTCAAAGAGCCTTTGTAAGTGGTGCTTGGAGTGATAGTGAAGATGATGACGAGGAGCCAAAGAATGACGCGATTGCTCTCATGGCTCATGACTCAAATGAGGTACACTCCGATTCATCTTGCTCTTCTATTGATGATGATACGTTGCAAAAGGAATATTACAAACTTTGTGAAAACTAAAAAGGAGTTTTTAGAAAATGAAGTTTACGAATTAAAAGAAAAAGCCAAACTTTTAGAAAAGAGTAAAGCTATTGACACAATGTGCAAATCATGTCAAGAGCTTAAACTTGAAATTGAGAAACTTAGAATCACACAAAATGATATCATTAAACAAAACTCAAAATTCAAGAGGTTTGATAAAAGTATATTATGTGCGGATGAAATTATGAAAATTCAAAAATCACCACATGATAAAACCGGCCTAGGATTTATGAAACTAGGAGACCTAGGTAGTCTAAAGAAACAACCGAAAAAGAACAAAAAACCTACACAACTGTCACAGTGTCCCACGGATCAGACAGAACCAAAAACAAGGTTCCGTCCGTGGAACAAATTGGTTCCGTGGGAACTGTAGCAGAACCAAGTGAAAGTACTTCAAACCGTTCAGAATTCATTCAAGTTACAAAGAAATCTAATGTAATCTCAACTGAAACAAAACTAAAACCAGCTATCAAAGTAGGAGTGGGACTTGTCAAGAAAGAATTTAGAACTAGAATAACTCAATCAAGGTTCAAAACTCCTATTCCCAAACGCCCTTTTCCAAAGAGTAACTACAACACTCAACATAACTATCAAAATGGTTGGAACCAAAGCTTGCCAAGACAATACCAAGTTCCAAATTACATGTCTTGGAACCCATATCAACCATTTCCATACATGAACCAAAGTAATGGTATGTTTAACCAAAATGGCCCCATGAGATATTGGGGACCAAATGTTTGAGTGTTTATTATAAAATAGGTATGCATTAAAGTATGTTTGGAACCGGACGAATAGATCAAGGATAGCGGTTGCTCAAGACGTATGACAGGCAACAAAAGTCTCTTTTCAACCTATAAAGAATATGATGGAGGTAACGTCACTTTTGGTAGCAAACTTAAAAGCAAAATCATCAGAAAAGGTATTATTTTTCATGACTCCCTCTCTATTGATGATGTCGCTCACGTTGACAATCTAGGCTTTAATCTACTTAGTGTAAGTCAACTTTGTCGTAAGAAGTACAATGTCCTTTTTAGTGAAAATGGAAGTAAAATACTAAAAGATGGGATAACCATAGCTAAAGGTGTCCTTAAGAACAACGTATATGTCATGAAGATTGATCAAACATCTAGAGACAAACTTTGCCTCACCTCATTAGATGAATCTTCAACTTTATGGCATAGACGTTTAGGATACGCTAATATGAGACTCATCCAAACTCTCTCATCTAAGGAACTAGTTAGAAACCTACCCAAGTTGAAATACGACCAACACTTTTGTGATGCTTGCAAAATTGGTAAACAAGTTCATAGTAGCCATAAGGCTAAAAACATGGTGTCTACATCTAGGTGTCTAGAATTTTTACATATGGATTTGTTTGGTCCATCCGCTATAGAAAGTTATGGAGGCAACTTTTATACTTTGGTTGTAGTAGATGATTATTCAAGATATACTTGGACAAAATTTCTGAAAAGTAAAAATGAAGCTTTTGATAAATTTGAAATTCTAAGTAAGAAAATTCAAAATCAATTAGGAACTTGCATTGTGTCTATTAGAACGGACCACGGTCGTGAATTTGACAACGAAATACAATTCGGAAACTTTTGTGATAAAAATGGTATAACACATCACTTTTCGGCACCACGTACTCCTCAATCTAATGGTGTAGGTGAACATAAAAACCGGAATCTTCAAGAGATGAGTAGAACAATGCTTAATGAACAAAATATTCCACAAAAGTTTTGGTGTAACGCCATTGACACATCAACCTACATTTTAAATCGTGTCTTGATTAGACCAATTTTAAAAAAAACTCCATACGAACTTTATAAAGGTAAAAAGCCTACATTAGGATATTTTAAAGTATTTGGGAGTAAATGCTTCATACTTAACACCAAGGATTATCTCACAAAATTTGACCCAAAGTCTTATGAAGGAGTATTTCTTGGATATTCACAAAATAGCAAAGCTTATATTGTCTTAAACAAAGAAAGCTTAAGAGTCGAGGAATCGTTGAACGTAACATTCGACGAAAGTCCACCTCCCTCTAAGAGATCACCTTTGGTAGATGATGACTTAGTTGAAAGTCAAGTAATGGAAAATCGAGAAATCTTAGATAATGACAAGGAAGATGAACTATTAAACAAAGAAATTGTCAATGTCAAAGAATCTAAAAGTCATCCATTAGATAGTGTAATAGGAAATATTAACGAAAGAACTCTAAGATCTAAAGTCCAAAATGAAAGTAACTTCTTTTGTTTCGTGTCAACCATTGAACCGAAAAATATAAACGAAACTATAAAAGATGAGTCATGGGTAATAGCCATTCAAGAAGAATTAAACCAATTTGTTAGAAACGATGTTTGGACATTAGTTCCTCAACCAAAAAGTCAAACAATAATTGGAACAAAATGGGTCTTTTGACATAAAATTGATGAAAATGGTGTAGTGTCTAGAAACAAAGCTAGGCTAGTAGCACAAGGTTATAATCAACAAGAAGGCATTGACTACGATGAAACTTTTGCTCCGGTTGCTAGGCTCGAGTCAGTTAGAATTTTACTTGCATATGCATGTGTAAATGATTTTAAACTCTTTCAAATGGACGTCAAAAGTGCATTCTTAAATGGTTTTATTAATGAAGAAGTTTATGTTGCTCAACCTTCGGGCTTCACCGTCTTTGAAAAACCTAATCACGTTTACAAACTTAAAAAGATTTTATACGGACTTAAGCAAGCTCCAAAAGCGTGGTATGATCGACTTAAGACATTCCTAATTGACCATAAGTATACCATGGGCTTAGTCGATAATACTCTCTTCACTAAGAAGAAAGGTTCACATATCATCATTGTCCAAATCTATGTTGATGACATCATATTCGGATCAACTTGTCAAGAATTATGTGTCGATTTCTCAAAAATCATGCATGATGAGTTTGAAAATGAGCATGATGGGAGAACTCAACTTTTTCTTAGGACTTCAAATAAAACAATTAGAAGATGTTTAACCAATCTAAATACATAAAAGATATGCTTAAGAAATTTGGTCTCGAAGACTCCAAACCCATTAAAACACCTATGTCCTCGGAAACTAAGCTAACCTAGGATGAGGAAAGTGAATCCGTAGATAACACTAAATATAGAGGTATGATTGGAAGTCTACTTTATATCACGGCTAGTAGACCCGACATTATGTTTAGTGTTTGTCTATGTGCTCGTTTTCAAGAAGATCCTAATACCATTCATCTTGAAGTCGTTAAAAGAATTTTTAGATACATTAAGGGCACTACACATTTAGGACTACGGTATCCTAAAGGAACGGGAGTAGAAACCATAATATATGCCGACTTGGATCATGCCAGTGACTATGTTGATAGAAAAAGCACAAGTGGTATTTGTACTTTTGTTGGACATTGTCTTACCTCATGGTTCTCTAAGAAACAAACGGCTCTCGCCATCTCAACAACTGAAGCTGAATACGTATCGGCTGGAAAAGCATGTCAACAAGCTCTTTGGATGAAACAAGCTCTTGTGGACTACGGTATTCAACTTAACGACATCTCCATTCTTTGCGCTAACAAAGGAGCCATCGACCTCAGTAAACATCCAGTTCAACATGCTCGTACAAAACATATTGAAATACGTCATCATTTCCTTCGTGACAATATTCAAAAAGGAAACATTTCTATAGAAAAAGTATCCTCCGAAGACAACATTGCCGACATTCTTACAAAACCTCTTAAGCGAGAACCATTCAATCTTCTTAGACTTGGACTAAGACTAATGGAACCTACCTTATAGTTTTAAACCTTAGTCGTAAACAACATTAGCCAAAAACAATTTTTTTTTGCTAATCTGCCGGAATCAAACGACTGAACGGACGGATCCCTAATTTTGGATCCGTCCAATCCGTGCTCCTCTGAATCATAAAAAATCTTATTTTATATTAAAACAAACACTCCCTATATCTACCACATAATCTCAAACAGTAACAACTCACTCCAAAACAGTTACACACACAAAAATTAGGGTTCATCTTCAACAAGCTTGTGCTTATATCATCATTGTAAGTCTCCTAACAACATTTTACTCCTGATCTGTGTCTAGGAACTCTATTTATGCACAAAACTAAAAACTTGGGGTTATGCATCCTTTTAGTACAAAAATAGGCTAAAAATTCATAACTAAACTTGTTTTCCCTTAGTTAGGAATTGCATCTTGTACAATGTTATCATAATTCACAAACAGCCCCATGTCAAATTTTATGAAAAATTTCTCACATTTAAGAAAAACACTTTCTTCCATTGTTTATACAAATGAAAAACGCTTTAAACATCACGTGCATAAAGTCTCTTGAATGCTAAAGGAAATACATAACTAATATGTATTTACGGGTACATTCAACCGAAACAACATCGAATTAGGAGCGTTTGGGTTATCTCATGTTTTATTCTAAAATTTGATTTACAAAACCTTTATCTACATTAAAAGAGCCGAGATAACCGCACCTCCACATTGTTAGCATATAGATATGTTACACCCCGTGCCCGATTTTACCAAAAATTAAAAATTTTAAAGCGAAAATGACTTAACTTTAACAGACCCTTTGTTACTCTTTTTACTATTGACACAATCTATAACATTTCAGACCTTTAAACCATTTTTAAATGAAAATAGACTTTAATACCTTCGCAACGCCGGGTGGCGCGACTTGTAACGACTTACGGTATAAAAGATATAATTTTCCAAAAATTGACGAAATCTGTAAAACCAACCATATGGCCGTATGAAATATTTCATATCGCCGTATGGTCTTCTCAGAAACTTTCAAACCACTGACTTAACCATATGACCATATGAAATATCTCATATGGTCGTATGGTCACCTCAGAACTTAAAAACCCACATAACGGAGCATACAACCATATGAAATATCTCATATGGCCGTATGGTACCTGCAGAAACTTTACATTTACAAAACTTTACACATTGTTTTTTGAAAACCATACTTCCGATACTCGACAATACACCAAAACTTCCAGAATTCATTAACACATCATAAACATCATTTCCATTCAAAAACATCACCCAATAGACACTTCGAAATGGTACTTTAGAAATGGACGAGTATTATACCCGTTTTGACCCATCTCACAACAAATGACCTTTACCGCTTCAATTACACACCAAACTTTACCATTACCATTAATTTATCATACTAAGACACTTACATAATCGTTTGACCCATTTATCACCCAAAATGGGCATATTTATTCTTACGCCAAACAACCCTTTTTCTATAACCATAAACATACATTCCACTTCCTTTACCCATGACTATAACATACCATTGCAAACCAAGTACTATAACGACCGTGACATGAACTTTGCTACATGACGACATATTTACAACCAATAAAAGATTCACGGGGGCTCAACGTGGACTTGAGATTGGTATTCTATACTAAGCTCCTAACATATACCAAACCTTCTACCTTCGCATAACCAATCCATAATCCAAGCCATAGCATTACCTCTTCACAAAGACCTACAAAACATGGTCAACTATAACGATAAGCGATAACGCTTAGTAATTAATTGGCTATTACATGGTCAATACTTCCATCATCACATATGCATCATGAAGCCATCACTATAACACATATCTATAACACATAACTATGACACATATCCCAAGGCTCATTCCATTATTCTAATCTCTAGGTTAGTCACACCTTCTAAACAACTATAACATTTCTTAACACAAACATTCATAAACATATACTATAACAACTTCCATATTAAACATATAGTAACCAAATTACTTACCTTAGCTTCCATAGCTAAGCATAGAATCAATATCACCATCATCAATATCATCACCCTCATCATCACCAACCTCTTACCATCATCATCATTCTTCTTAACTAAAATTAAGACCTAACAACATAAGAAGCCAATACCATTATCAAGGGTTTACATAACCCATTTAAACTCACCCATCTTCCATTCTACATAATCATCTGATCATATCTTGATCATATGATGAATTCCCACTTTACTCATAAACCTTAACCTCATAGAATCAAGGTAGGGAAATACTTACTTGTGATTGATTGATACTAGAAGCTATCTCTTGGATTGAAACACCTAGCCTTCATCATAAGAACCATCAAGCCATAAACTTATGGTTTCCCTCCCTTTCTCTCCTCTCTAAACTAGACCACAAACACACCCTAGGATAATGTGGAAATCTCTAGAATTTCCTGGATAATATTAGCTAGTCACAAGTTTGGCCCTTTGGCAAATTAAGCCCCTCAAGTCTCATTCCTTATATTTTGGCCACATCACCTTTTTATAACATGTTTACAACTTAACAACTCTAATCCTTTAAGTTATGCATCATAACCTCCAATGCCATGTTACATGTTCATTAACTATTAGGTTGACTATCGGGTTTGACCAGCCAATCACGTTAAGTCCTTAGCCCATTTCCTTCTAGGGTGGGGCCTATTTGTATCCGGGAAACGGGTGTTACAATTCTATCCCCTTATTTAGATTTCTTCCCCGAAATCTCTCATCTATTACTAACTAATCTTGGTCATAACATACACCCGTACCTAGTACTTACAAAATCAACCCATTACGTTGCAACGATCTACTTGATTTTGCAACTCAAAGCACACTATAACACATTCCACACCCTTAATCCATTCTTCTTCTCATTTAGTTTCTATGACTCATCATCTATTAGTAAATCATTATGTCACTCTACACATATTCATTCAAGATCAATCATTACTATAACCGATTCCATTACTATTCACCACATCTTACTCACTTTATTCTAGATTTCCATCAAGGACTATATGTTACTTGAACGAATCATACCATTCTCGTTATACTTTCACATTTTACTGAAGCCATTTTATTATTCCATTTACATTCTTACTATAACATTTCGTTTATCTCTATTATTTTCTCATAACTATTATCAATTTTACGACCGCTAAAGTTCTTACTCACATTACATCATGCCATACGGCATACTATAACGTCGTTTTACTGTAACCATTCCATTCTTCCATTAACATTTTACTATAACATTTCATTATCTTTACTTCTTTCTGATAACTTTCATTCACTTTATGACCTCCATGGTCCTTTTTAACATCACGACATGCCACAAGGCATACTATAACATCACTATAACATTCATAATCGTCTCAACTTATGTTTATGAAACCTAAAACATAGGTTTTACATAACGACTCTTACCAAATGTTCAAATTTAACTCTCTCTATCCCACCTATCTTATTTTCTTAGACGTCTAACAAGTTTTAGATTTCCGTTTCTACCCCTTCATTTAGACTTCCGTTTCTACCCCTTCACCCTACTTATGCCATGTCGGGAGCACATAAGCCCACTTGTTTATACTTCCTCATTTAGGCGTCCCAAACAATGTAAATCAAGAAATACAAACTTATGGTTTGGCGATTCACAACTTCTTTATTTAAATGAAGAGGCGTCCCAATCCATTTAAATAAAGAAAACATAAACTATCCTACTTATACACTTCCGACATAACACTCGCTCCTATCTGTTACACGCTTTAACTTCTAATCTTTTATCATTTCACATTCATCATTCATAAATCAAAAAAGTTCACTTTAACTTTTCTCTTTTCTAGCTTGGATCCACTTTACTTTAACATTTCCCCGAAGGGACTATTACATATGCCAAGGATGTAGGCAATCTTTGCCGGTGAAGGCAATTCAATTTATCCCGAAGGATTTCTGTAACATTCACTTGCTAACTCGGGCTATAACACATCCCGTAGCATCACTATAACATATCCCGTAGGATTTACTATAACATATCCCGTAGGATTTCTATAACAATCACTGTAACGTTTCCCGAGTTGCTTGTAACATCACACTATAATAACACATTGGATCCAAGCTATTAACACTTTAACACACATACTGTCACATTCATTTTAATTTAATTACGGCAAGTTCATAGGGCATATGAAGCTTGCTTATCATATTTACACATTTTCTATATGTTCATCTCACTTTCTCATTTACCCATCAACCCCTGTTGACCATTTCCACAACTTTACTTTTACCACTTTAGTCTATCCAACTATTACACAAATAGACCTTACTTAGGTCATCAACTTTAACACGCTCGTTATCATCCATTTACCTTGTATATACATTCTATAACATTAACACGATGTCGTCGTGTTTTATTAAATCACATACAATCACATTCTTGCTCATATACTTTAACTCATCACTTTTACGTTTAATAGCACTTGGGCTTTACCATTTTATTTCACATAAAGACCTTACATAGGTCGTCAACTATAACACACCCTTCTTCACATACTTGCACTTATTTCTTTTTAGTTATTGTAACAACCCACTAACTTCCCCTTAGGTTAGAAATGCCTTACTAACTTAACTTAGGCCCTCATTAAGCACAATCTAGGTTAGAAATGCCTTTAGGATTTTCCCGACCCAAATTTTTGCTTTATTATATCATTATGACCTAACTAACCTCTAGACAAGCTCATGTATCTACCTATGCCAACCACCACTATGTTTACTTGATGTAAACATCCCGGTATGTCAAGTTAAGGTTACAAACATATTTTCACTAAGAAAAATATCACTCTAATACACCATACTTGCTAGAAAACCCTAATTGCACCTATGTGTTTACGGTTATCTTTAAAACCCTAATTCCTTATCCATACATGTTCTAAATTGTTTAAAGCTTAGGTATAAGTTATAATAGCTACCCTAGGATATATTAGACTCCCTAGACTATAGTACAACTCCTTAGAACTTAGGTACAAGTCACATAAGCATAAAACCCTAACTAGGTCATAACTTCCCGGAAACTAGGTTTAACTTTCCCAAATCTTTACCATAAGCTACCACCACTTAGTATAAGCCCCCTAGGACTTAGAATTAGTCATTAGACACTCATAGGACACCAAATTAGGTACTAAACCCTAGGCTAAACCTAAAACTCTCTCTAGACAAAACTAGGTTAAAACTAAACCTAAAAACCTAAAACTAGCTACTATACTACTCTAAACTACCAAGCAAGCTACCTAGCACCTCTCTATAACTAAGCAAGCACCCTAGCACCTCCAATCACCCAAGCAAGGAGGTGCATCACCTCCTTGTCACCCTTTCTTTTCTAACTGACTCTCTCGGCAAAACTAAACCATAACCGGCCTAAGCTCCGCCCCTAGCTATGCCATAGCTTCTCCTTGTCACCACTAGACCCTCCACGACTACTCCTAGCCCTGCTTACTCCACCCCTCCTCTCCTCGACACCTAGCAACCATTTCTTGCTCGCTACTCCTTACGTGAGTATAAATACCCCCCCTCCATTCTTCTTCACACCTATTCTCTTCTTCCCTACTTCACATTTATGTAGTATAAGACCCTTAAAAGCCTAAGAGATCGAGTAGTGAAGCCTTGGCCAAGTCGGGTTGTAGTTTTGAGCCGAGAGAAGCCCTAAAAACCCTAGTTGCCTCATTAACCCTTGGACGACCTAGGTAAGCCTTAACCTTGAATCTAGTATACTTATAATAGACCTAGGACACTTGGGATAAGCCTTAGGAACCATAGAATAGCTTTAAACCTTCTTGTTTGCATGCTTTTTATTCGAAACCCTAGAATTAGGTTATTAGGAGATTATGTGCTTATTTGCTATATTAGATGCTATATTATAAATTAGGTGACTTATTTGAACATATATTAGCTAAACATAAGCTTAGAAACTTAGTTGTTTTATAAAAATATGATTTACTTGAAATTAGGACTAGTTTTGTAAAAGTTTGCATGCATAGGGTATATATGGTAAATTCTTGATACTATAAAGTCTAGGGACTGTTTTTGACATTTCCTAGAAGTTATAAGTCCAAGGACTCATATTTCTAAGTTTCGAAACCCTAGGATATAAATTAAAATAAGTTATAAACTAAAAGGACTAGTTTTGCAAATATTATAAAGTTAAGGGTAAAAAGAGTATATAATGAAAGTTAGTATAGTTTAAGGACTATTTTTGCCATTTCTCTAAAAAAATATAAGTATAGGGACTAAATATGCAAAAGTTAGAAAGTTATATGCTTAATTGTTAGTAGTTTATAAGTTTAGGGTAGAAAATGTAAATATATAAAACTTAAAGGGTATAAACGGATTATGTTGGGGTATAAAAGATCAAAGTGCTGCTGAAGACCAAAGTGCTGCTAAAGTGTTTAAAGTCAAAGTACTGCTTGTGATCAAAGTACTGCTCGTTGATAAAGTCAAAGTACTGCTTGAAGATAAAGACTAAAGATTAGATTAGGAATGTTATGTATAATCTAGAATATTCTATAGTTAGAGTTTGTATACTTGTCGTTCAAGTATTGTAAACCGACTAGGGTATTCCTTGTGCCTATAAAAGGATCCCTAAGTCATTATTAGAGATACGAATACTTTTAGAGAAAAGCTAAAGTTCGATATTAGCTATATTAGAGTTGTTTGTGAATTTGTACAATTAGCAGGTTCAAAGTTTGGTTAATATAATGTGTTGAAGTTGTCATAATTCTTCTTAGCTTTGTTAAGTAATTCTGCATACTTAATAGAGTAATTCAGTGTTTCATCATTAGTAGTTTAGGATTTATCCAAGACTGCTAAACCTTCGACAAGCTATAGTAAAGTAGTTTGGTCAGAGTATAACGATCCATCAAGTGGTATCAGAGCTTGTGTGGAAACTCTGATTAAGAAGAAACCCTAAACCCTAAATCAAGTCGATCTTTTAAACAAACCCTACAAGATGTCTCAACCTGAACCTACACCTATGCCATCCATCACCACTGTTAGAATTCCCATAGTGAAGAAGGGAGAGTATGATCTCTGGAGCATGAAGATGAGGCAGTACATTGCTATTACTGACTCTGCACTTTGGGATATCATTGTCAATGGCAATCAAGTTATAGAAGAACCTGAAGTTGTTCCTGGACAGCCTAAACCACCTCAGCAACAACTCTCTGCAACTGTGAAGAGGAATCAAGATAAAGCTCTCAACATACTACTGTCTGCTATCCCTGATGGCCACCTGTTGAAGTTTCATAATGCTAAGGATGCTAAACAACTGTGGGCTGCTATCAAAACAAGATTTGGAGGTAATGATGCTTCCAAGAAGATGCACAGAAGTTTGTTGAAGCAGCAGTTTGAAACCTTTGCTGTTGGAGAAAGAGAAGGACTTGATGCTGCCTATGAGAGATTTCAAAATCTTCTCAGTATGCTAGAGATACATGGTGTAGAAGTCTCTACTGAAGATGCAAACTTGAAGTTCCTAAGGAGTTTGCCATCTATCTGGCATGTGATTGCTACTATGATCAGAGGTCAACCTGATTTGGCTACTATGGACTTTGATGATTTATACAACAACTTGAAGGTGTATGAGCATGAGATGAATGGTAAATCAGGTTCATCAACCAACAATATTGCTTTTGTGTCTCCTGCCAAGACAAGCAGTACTTCCACTAAAAGTACTGCTTATCCAGTTCAAAGTACTGTTGCTGATGTTTACTCAACTGTGTCTACTACCACTTCACAACCCTCAAACAACATCAATTGTGATGATGTTGTGTGCTCATTCTTTGCTCAACAAGCCACTTTACCTGTTACCTATGAAGAAGACCTACTACAAATTGAAGAAGATGATCTAGAAGAAATTGACATCAGATGGCAAGTTGCCATGATCACTGCTAGGATCAAGAAGTTCATGAAGAAAACAGGAAGAGGGATTGATTTCAAGGCCAAACAAGGTATTGCATTTGACAAGTCTAAAATTGAATGCTTTAACTGTCAAAATACTGGTCACTTTGCAAGGGAATGTAAGTTTGCCAAGTATCAAGCAAACAGGATGATAGAAAAACCCAAGGTTGAACTCAAGGAGCTTCCTAAACCAAAACCAAAAGCATTTGTGGCTCAAGAAAACTTATCAGAGGTTGACTGGAGTACTTAATTTGATGATGAACCAGTTACTCTCTCTATGGTTGCAATGAAGGAATATGATTGGAGCACAACTTTTGATGAGGAACCATGATGTACTACTTTGGATTCCACTGCAGATCTTGGAGGCTTTGACTGGAGCATGGTGAATGAAGATGCATCTGTCCTGCTAGCTTTGGTTGCCACTGCACCTACTTCATCCACTGCTACTGAGGTATGTCTAAGTGCAATAATGTGTATCAAAAGGTACTTAGTGATTATGTGTCTGAAAGAGATAAACATAATAAAGCTAAGTGAATGGAAGTTAGGATGTAAGGTGTCTGAGTTAGAAAAGATAACTAAGGAAAGAGATGATTTGTTAGAAAAGCTTAAAAGTTGGAACAAAGCTGGTCTTTCTCATGTCCAGTTCTGTGAAAAACAAAGGAGAGCAAGTGTTACAACTGGTCTAGGTTATGGTGTTGAATATAGTAGCTCAGATGAGACCACACCTAGTCCTGAGGAAGAAGTCAAGTCAGAAGAACTCTCAACTAGTGAATTTGAAACTTGTTCAGAAGAAAACACATCTAGTGATGAGGAACCCATAAGCCCAACACCTCCTGAATTTAAGAAAGATGAAGGGTATCATGCTGTTCCTCCTACCACTGGCAATTTTCAACCACCTAGGAAGGATGTTTCTTGTTTTGGGGTAGACAGTCTAGAGTTTAGGAATAAACTTAAGGGTCAATCTAATTCAAGTAAACCTGAAGTCAAAGTTGAGATTCTTAAGAATCATAGGAATACTAAGGGATCTGGGAATAATGTCAATGATAAGAGTTTCTCTAAACCTTTTTCAAAACCAGCAGTATTTTCTCACTTTAATCAAAGGACTGCTAGTCACTCAGCAGTTCCTTCAAATAATTCTTTCCAACATACTGCTAACATTAGAAACCCTTCTCATTATTCACCTAGAGGTCACACTGGTCTTGGCTATAACCCTCAAAGATCTGGATTTGGGTCAATGAATCAAAAATTGTGTTTTGTTTGTTATAGTCCTAATCATTTGATAAAAGATTGTACCCTACATTCAAATTACTTAAGTCAATACCCAAAGACCAGATCTGCACAACATAGGCCTACAGAAACTAAACCAGCTTCACCCAAACCTGTTTGGAATTATTCTAGAAGGGTCAACCATAGTAATTTCACTAAATCATATAGGTACCCTCAACAGAAAAGAACTTTTTCTAAACAACCAGTACCTTCAGGTCATTCTTTTCAAGGTACTGGTAAGCCACAAACAGTATTCTCTCAACGTACTGTTAGGAGATTTTCACCTAATCAAGGTACTACTCATGTAAGACCAAATGTTTCAAAACGAGCTCCTGGCCATGATACCAACTTCTCTACATCTAAGAGGCCTTACAATAGAGTACCTAAACCACAGACCTCAACCCAAAAAGTTAAAACTATGTGGGTCAAAAAGGAAAGTACTGCTGGGGACAAACCAATACTTTCAGAAAGTGTGGGTGAAAAAGAACATGATGTTGTAAAAGAAAGTTGTTTTTCTAACAAAGATCAATTTTTTGAACAAAAGAAAGTTATTGATCATGTTTTAAAAGATAGTGGGAATTGCATACTTAAAGATTTTAAGTATGTGACTCCACAAGGGGAACACAAGTCAGTAATGGCTTGGGTTCCTAAAAGAAACTAACTTTCTTATCTTTGTGCAGGGCAACCCAGAAGAGGAACTTAAAGATCATTTGATTGTTGATAGTGGTTGCTCTGGAAGCATGACAGGAGAAAAGCAGATTCTGTCAGATTTTAAGCCTTTTTTTGGAGGAAAAGTTGCATTTGGGGATGATGCTACTGGAGGGAGAATTACAGGCAAAGGAACTATCAAGACTGGAAAGATTGGCTTTGAGAATGTTAGCTATGTGAAGGAGCTCAAGTTCAATTTACTATCAGTTTCTCAGATCTGTGACAAGAAGTACCGTGTCTTGTTCACTGATACAGAATGTTTAATTCTCTCACCTGAATTCAAGTTTGAAGCTGAAGAATTAGTGGTCTTAAAGGCACCAAGGACCAATGATGTGTACAGCATTGATATGAAGAATATCTTAGCTACTGAGAAAGTCACATGTTTAGTAGCTAAAGCATCAGTTGAAGAAGCACATCTATGGCACAGAAGACTAGGTCATGTGAATTTCAAGAACATCAACAAGTTAGTCAGAGGCAATCTAGTTCGAGGTTTACCTTCCAAAAATTTCAAGACTGATCAATCATGCTTGGCCTGCAAGAAGGGTAAACAACATAAAGCCTCCTGTAAGAAGCTTGAGGAAAGAACTGTTAGAGAACCTTTGGAGCTGTTGCATATGGATCTTTTTGGACCTGTTTCTGTTTCAAGCCTCAACAAGAAGAAGTACTGCTTAGTTGTCACAGATGATTGCAGTCGTTTTAGTTAGGTCTTTTTCTTGGGATTTAAAGATGAGACATTTGATGCCATTCATGACTTAATCATCTCCCTGGAAAATTAGTTGAGACACAAGGTTAGAGGTATTAGATGTGACAATGGGACTGAGTTCAAGAATAAACTTATGGATGACTTTTGTGCTAACAAGGGGATCAAGAGGGAATTCAGTATTGCAAGAACTCCTCAGCAGAATGGAGTTGCAGAAAGAAAGAATAGAACTTTGATAGAAGCAGCAAGGACTATGCTAGCAGACTCACTCTTACCTATTCAGTTTTGGGCTGAAGCAGTAAGTGTTGCTTGCTATATTTTGAATAGAGTTTCTATCACCAAACCTCAAATGAAGACACCCTATGAATTATTGATTGACAGAAAACCTAGTATCAGCTTTATGAAGTCTTTTGGATGTCCTCTTACTATTCTTAATACCATTGAAAATTTGGGAAAATTTGATGGCAAGTCTGAGGAAGGATATCTCTTGGGTTATTCTACAATTAGAAAAGGTTTTCGGGTGTATAACAAAGTTACAAAGAAGGTTCAAGGCTGTCTTCATGTTGAATT
>LBNU01004984.1:25233-40999 GCA_014162995.1 Artemisia annua
TTTCAGATGAGTTCAATGGGTGAGTTGACTTTATTTTTGGGACTTCAAGTTAAACAGTCAAGTACTGGTATTTTCATAAGCCAAGACAAGTATGTCACTGACATTCTTAAGAAGTTTAATCTCAATACTATCAAGCCAGTCACTACACCTATTAAATCCTCAAACTCACTTGGAAAGGATGAAGATGGAAAACCAGTGGAAATCAAGCTTTACAGATCAATGGTTGGGTGTCTCATGTACTTAACTGCCTCAAGACCTGATATTATGTTTGCAGTCTGTTTATGTGCAAGATATCAAGTTTCACCCAAGGTTTCACACATGAATGCTGTTCAAAGGATCTTTGCTTATCTCAAGTATCAACCTAAATTAGGATTGTGGTATCCTAGGGAGTCACCTTTTCACTTGCAAGCCTTTTCAGATAGTGACTATGCTGGAGATAACTTTGATAGAAGATCAACCACTGGTGGATGCCAATATCTTGAAAGAAGATTAGTTTCATGGCAATGTAAGAAACAAACAATTGCAGCAACCTCATCTACCGAAGCAGAATATGTTGCAGCTCCAAGTTGTTGTGGACAAGTGCTTTGGATGCAAAATCAGCTTTTGGACTATGGATTTAATTTCAAGAATACTCCTATCAACATTGATAATGAGAGTACTATCTGTATTGTGAAGAATCCAGTGTATCATTCAAAGACTAAGCATATTCAAATTAGACATCATTTCATAAGAGATTGTTATGAGCACAGGTTGATTACTGTGGTCAAGATTCATACAGATGATAATGTAGCAGATTTACTTACTAAAGGCTTTGATGTTACAAGATTTAAGCATTTGGTGGTAAGTATTGGTATGATTAATTTTTAGGCCTACTTTTGAGGGGAGGCATTAGCAGTTGTTTCTTATTTGAGGGGAGGCTACATTCATCATTCATTCTAAGAAACAGCACTTTTATTCATAAAAGTCACAGTACATTCATCTTGAAGACAAAGGCATTACACCAACAGAGTTACACATAAAAGCAAACCTACACCAATCCTACTACAACCTAGAAAACCTACTCCATAGGCTTTTCCCCTTTTCCCTTGTTGTGCTTTGCCTTCTGAGATTTCTTTCTCTTCTCTTCAAAAGATGCTTGCATATTTGGGCATGGAAGGAACAACACTTGCTTTGGAGGACGTTCTGGCTTTGATGGCTTGATGATGAAACCATTGCTGAGATCATGCTCAATATGTCAAGACCTAGAGGTATTATTATTCCTGGAGTTGAACAACCTCAAGATCTGCAACCTTCTCCTAAGCCTAATCAAGAAATTGATCCTAAAGATAAAGGAAAAGGAATCCTGGTGGAATTAGAGAAGAAGAAGAAGAAGAAGAAAAAGAAATTATTCGCTATGGAGCAGATAAGGGCTTATCAAGAAGCTCAAAGTGAAGCAGCTGTTAAGAAGCTTCAAGCAGAACTTGATGCTGAGTATGAAAAAGAAAGACAAGAAGCTGCGGTTCAACCAAAGAAATTAATGACAAAGGCTCAAGAATGAAATTTTTATACAAGCTATTTGAAAGGAAAAGGATACAAGGGTCTGAACAAGTTAAATCATTCACAAATGAAGGAACTATATGATGCTGTCAGAGCTGAATATCAAAGACAAGTAGATGGCATTATTGGTTATGATACTGTAGAAGGAAGGAAGCTAATGGAAGAAAGCAACAAAAGAAAGAGAATAACAACTAGGTCACAGTCATCAAAGAAGTCTAAACCTACTATAGAGTTAAGGACCAATACTGTTGATGAACTGAGAAATTACTTAAGAGTTGTTGATTTCGAGCTTCCTAAGTCAGAAGAAGTTCCTACTACAAAGTCAAAGATATCTGATTTAGAGGTTATTGAATCAGAAAAAGATGGTGATTATTTTGTTTTCCATAGAGAAGATGAAAGTTTTAGAGCATTCAATCTGCTGGTTGATATATTGCACCTGATAAATAGAGAAGATTTGTTTGATCTACATCAACAAATTCAAGCTTATTTTAAAGATATTCCACTCAATGGAATTGGTGTAGTATTGCTGGGAGATTTGACTACTATGTGGGAAACAGAAGAAACTAGCACAGATGATATTTGGAAAGATCAAGAAGTATGGGAGATTCTAAGCTGGAGATTCTTTTCAAATGCTGGTGTTCATACCTTAGAGCTGGAAGATGGTACAATGATCTACATGTTGGCAGAAAGGAGATATCCTCTTACAAGAGATTTGATGCTGAGGATGCTGGATCATGGTATGGAAGTTGAAGAAGAAGATGAAACAGCTCTAATGGTGATTAATTTGTTCATCAATTGGACAATTTTGAAGGATGATGATTGAAAAATACTGGTATGATCTTAATTGTATAAAATCTTTTGAATAAACAAGTACTTTATTCAAAGTACTGCTGATCAAACAGTACTTTCCCAAAGTACTGCTTGCAGCTTAAAACCAGTTACATTCTTTTGGAATAACAATTTTTGTCATGTGCAAAATAATTTTTGAAGCACAAATAATTACAGCAACAAATTGTTTTTGAGTAACACATGGTGTTAGTACTTGTACTACACGACAAATGGTATTCAACTCACCATGTTTAACAGACAAGAAAGAGTTTGATTCATCATGAGGGTACGGCTCTGATGTGACAATCAAATCCGTTTTTAGTTGACAATTTACTAAAAATTGTATGGTTTCAACTCACCATATCTGAAATAAGTGAAGAGTTGACTAGCCCACAAGAAAATGGCTTGTGGTAAAGGCTGTGGAAAATCCATTTATATGGTAATTAGTTCACCATGGTTCAGATCTAAGAACTAACTAGTCCATAAGCAAACGGCTTTTGGTAAAGACTACTCAAATCCGTTGATAGCTGATGATTTGCTAAAAATCATATGGTTATCAATGTACCATGGTTTACTTAACCTAAACATTGGCTACTCCAGAGTTAATGGCTTTGGTAAAGAGACATCAAAATCCATTAATTTTCAATGATTCACCTCTCACAGGAGTTAACACACCTGGAAGTGATGAGAATAGTATGAAACTGAATATGATTTGATGTACCTTATGTTGCTGAGTAGCTGACAAGAGATTAAGATGATGTAAAGACAAAAAGATTGTTGCTGATAAAGATTGCAGATACTTTATGCTGATGATAACAAAATAACGAGTATGACTTTCAAAGAAGACAATATTTCCTTGAAGATAAAGCTTACACATGGAAACTTGAACTCAAACAAGTAGAATTCAAGTTAGGGGAGGATTGTTGGGGTATAAAAGATAAAAGTGCTACTGAAGACTAAAGTGCTGCTAAAGTGTTTAAAGTCAAAGTATTGCTTGTGATCAAAGTACTGCTCGTTGATAAAGTCAAAGTACTGCTTGAAGATAAAGACTAAAGATTAGATTAGGAATATTATGTATAATCTAGAATATTCTATAGTTAGAGTTTGTATACTTGTCGTTCAAGTATTGTAAACTGACTAGGATATTCCTTGTGCCTATAAAAGGATCCCTAAGTCATTATTAGAGATACGAATACTTTTAGAGAAAATCTAAAGTTCGATATTAGCTATATTAGGGTTGTTTGTTAATCTGTACAATTAGCAGTTCAAAGTTTGGTTAATATAAAGTGTTGAAGTTGTTATAATTCTTCTTAGCTTTGTTAAGTAATTCTGCATACTTAATAGAGTAATTCAGTGTTTCATCATTAGTAGTTTAGGATTTATCCAAGACTGCTAAACCTTAGACAAGCTATAATAAAGTAGTTTGGTCAGAGTATAACGATCCATCAGATTATTTTCATAAATACAAAACTATTTTGAGTTAGAAGCATAACACAATACTAGAGAGCTTCATGCGAGGAGTACTATGTGGATATTTCGTTTTGACGAGTTTGCTGGGTTTACGATTTAAAGTGCCCTGGCTCCTCAAACGATTATTGCATATACTTCTGAGTTATGATTGCCCGAACGGTGTTATGTTATAACTAAACCCTAATAACAACATAATTCAATAGTAGGGAGCTTCGTGTGAGGAGTATTAACTTCTGAATTATGATGGCCCGAACGGTATTATGTTGATAACATAATACAATAGTAGGGAGCTTCATGTGAGGAGTCATATACTTTTGAGTTATATATAAAAACCCTAAGAGTGATTAGTTAAGAAAAACCTAGACTAAGACTTGACATACACCCACCTACACCAACCCAGGATACGTGAGTGAGTTGTCTAAACCCTACTTTAATTTACTTAAAGACCCAGGTGAGTTTTCATAGCCTCACACCTTTTAAACGCTTTCTTAATGCTTTACAAACCCTGTGAGGCGGATACATGCTTTAAACCGAATACAAGTCTTTTTCTTTGGTTATTGCATGAGTAAACAAACTGCCACTACTACATAACTAAAATTCATGAATCTAATCGTTTGGGTTTTACCCACGCGAACGCGAGTATAGTTGATAGATCTATTGGAGTTTGATAACTCCCGTTGGTATTAACACCTCTCTGGGTGGTATCAATAAGTACTATACTTGAATCCACTGAAGGATTAACTTTGGCAAGTTATCCTTCCCATCCCCTCATGTTGGGTCTGCAGCCCACATGACCCGGATTGTTAACGTGTGGTTCATGAGCTTAGTGCAATATACCTTCTATCACTAAACTTTTCCACACATAGGGTTTAAGCTGAATCCTGTGGAACTTGTATTCACTAATTATCCTATTTAAACCTATGACTCTCACTCAACATACGTGTTGACTTTTAAGCATGTTATCATAGGTAATTAGGCACTATAGGAACCCTGGCACGGAGAAGTACTGGACATGAGAATGTCCAGTATAGTTATCATTCATCAGTTTTGTGTCTAAACCCGTATCTTAGGGACCTCTCTTTTGGTAAAAGTATATCTTTTACTATAAAAACTCTGATGAATAAATGAATGATAACATCCTTTTTTCAAAAACGTCTCTTTTCGAGTTGTTTTCTATATCATGTCTTTGTTTCCATGAAGTAATACCCCAAAAACTTAATCCGTTGCGATCAGTGAAAAATGGGGGTGTGACAGTTATTAGCATTTAAGCTTTATAATTCTCATCTCATAATTACATGCTATTATACTACAATTCAATTCTATAACTTTTACATTATTGGACACTTAATAATTAATGTGTCAATTACTATCTTAGCATCACACGTGGTGCTATAACACGCACTCACATCATACTATAACACATATATCATCATTACCCATTCATGCTTATACATCGTATACTATAACTTACTATTATCACATCTCTAATACCACTTAACAACCAATCATCATTCATTAAATTCAACGAGACCATATGTTGGTCATCATTATCACGCGGGTCATATATTGTTATATTTCCATCTATGACTTTTTATTATAACCATGTTCTAGTCACACTTTTCTATAAGCATCCATGCCGTATATCACTTCTATTCACATCTAGCTATTACTTCTATAACACACATTACATCCACCGACACTATCACAGGTGCACGGTGTACCATCACTCAACGCAACTAGTCTGTCACAAACTTATATCACATATAACATATCAATAATCCTTTCTATAACATAACATATACATTTCCGCTTTTCTTAACTTCATATCCAACGCATCTATGAGTGGTTTAAGTCTAGGAAACCTAAAGGGAAACCTAATTCACTTAAATCGAAGCTCTGATACCAATTTGTTACACCCCGTGCCCGATTTTACCAAAAATTAAAACTTTAAAGCGGAAATGACTTAACTTTAACAGACCCTTTGTTACTCTTTTTACTATTGACAAAAATGTATAACATTTCTGACCTTGAAACCATTTTTAAATGAAAATAGACTTTAATACCTTCGCAACTTCGGGTGACGCGACTCGTAGCGACTTACGGTTTAAAAGATATGATTTTCCGAAAATTGACGAAATCTGAAAAACCGACCATATGGCCGTATGAAATATTTCATATGGCCCTATGGTCTTCTCAGAAACTTTCAAACCACTGACTTAACCATATGAAATATCTCATATGGTCGTATGGTCACCTCAGAACTTAAAAACCCACATAATGGAGCATACAGCCATATGAAATATCTCATATGGCCGTATGGTACCTGCAGAAACTTTACATTTATAAAACTTTACACATTTTTTTTGAAAATCATACTTCCGATACTCGACAATACACCAAAACTTTCAGAATTCATTAACACATCATAAACATCATTTTCATTCAAAAACATCACCCAATTGACACTTTGAAATGGTACTTTACAAATGAACGAGTATTATACCCGTTTTGACCCATCTCACAACAAACGACCTTTACCACTTCAATTACATACCAAACTTTACCAATACCATTAATTTATCATACTAAAACATTTACATAATCGTTTGACCCATTTATCACCCAAAATGGGTATATTTATTCTTATGCCAAACAACCCTTTTTCTATAACCATAAACATACATTCCACTTCTTTTACCCATGACTATAACATACCATTGCAAACCAAGTACTATAACGACCGTGACATGAACTTTGCTACATGACGACACATTTACAAGCAATAAAAGATTCACGGGGGCTCAACGTGGACTTGAGCTTGGTATTCTATACTAAGCTCCTAACATATACCAAACCTTCTTCCTTCGCATAACCAATCCATAATCCAAGCCATAACATTACCTCTTCACAAAGACCTACAAAACATGGTCAACTATAACGGTAAGCGATAACGCTTAGTAAGTAATTGGCTATTACATGGTCAATACTTCCATCATCACATATGCATCATGAATCAATCACTATAACACATATCTATAACACACAACTATGACACATATAATCACATAAGGCATCAAAGCATACCTTAATCCTTTCATAATCCCAAGGCTCATTTCATATTCTAATCTCTAGGTTAGTCACACCTTCTAAACAACTATAACCTTTCTTAACACAAAAATTCATAAACACATACTATAACAACTTCCATATTAAACATATAGTAACCAAATTACTTACCTTAGCTTCCATAGCTAAGCATAGAATCAATATCACCATCACCAATATCATCACCCTCATCATAACCAACCTCTTACCATCATCATCATTCTTCTTAATTAAAATTAAGACCTAATAACATAATAAGCCAATACCATTATCAAGGGTTTACATAACCCATTTAAACTCACCCATCTTCCATTCTACATCATCATATGATCATATCTTGATCATATGATGAATTCCCACTTTACTCATAAACCTTAACCTCATAGAATCAAGGTAGGGAAATACTTACTTGTGATTGATTGATACTAGAAGCTATCTCTTGGATTGGAACACCTAGCCTTCATCATAAGAACAATCAAACCATAAACTTATGGTTTCCCTCCCTTTCTCTCCTCTCTAAATCGGACCACAAACACACCCTAGGATAATGTGGAAATCTCTAGAATTTCCTGGATAATATTAGCTAGTCACAAGTTTGGCCCTTTGGCACATTAAGCCCCTCAAGTCTCATTCCTTATATTTTGGCCACATCACCTAGCTTTTTATAACATGTTTACAACTTAACAACTCTAATCCTTTAAGTTATGCATCATAACCTCCAATGACATGTTACATGTTCATTAACTATTAGGTTGACTACCGGGTTTGACCAGCCAATCACGTTAAGTCCTTAGCCCATTTCCTTCTAGGGTGGGGCCTATTTGTATCCGGGAAATGGGTGTTACAAGATACACACTAGAACACCAATTGCAAAATTATCGTTAACTTAGACTAAAATGTGATATTCTTGTTTCTAGGTCCAAACATGCCTCCAATAACATTCTATGACCACAAAGACACCCTCCAATACCTTCCTAAGCACCATAAGACCAAGGGCCTCACCCCCGCTCAAGTCAAAATCTTTAAGGCTTTGGAAAAACGCTATGTCCATGAGGGTAGAACCATTGACCCATCATTCCTAGAAAACACCACCGTTCGCCAAGACCTTGCCGTCATAAACTTTTATTGCCTCCTCAACATTGATGATCCAATATGCCCTAGGTTCATCCTAGAATTCTATGCAACCATATCTCTCCACACCAATGATGATGGACTCATGAACTTAAGCTTTAGGGTAAAGCAAACACAATTCAACATACCTCTCAATCAATTTGCTCAAGTACTTGGAATTCCAAATAGGGGTACATGTATTTACTCGGACAAATGGTCCCTTTCAATTCTTGACAAAATGGATGATCGTATTCACCGTACGATACTCCTCTAGTAAGCAAGGAAATCATCCGAGAACACCTCTTTCGCCTTAGAACCTCGGGAACTAGGACTACCCAAGTGGGTAATGAGGTCGACCGTGACTCTTTTGGCATGGAACTTAATGAACTCAAACCTCAATTCCTCAAATGGGAGGAAGTGCTTAGGGCAAATGTGATTAGCTCAATAGGAAATCGTGACCACATCAACGCTTGCCTTTGCTACATGCTTTATAGCATTTCAACTCGTCAACCTTTTAATTTGGCCTATTGTATAGCCAAAAGAATGGTGAACATATCCGTGCAAGGCAAAACTGCTCTTCCTTATGGAATGCTCCTCACTCGCCTTTTTAGGGCCTTTGCTCCCATTCCTCCCAATGCCAAAGGTTTTTGTCCCGACTACCCTCTTATTCCTCACATCTTTGTACCCTTAAGTGAGTATAGAGTAGCAAAGACTCAAGGGAAACGGCCTCACCCTCCCACTTCCTCATCATCCTCATCAATGAGCGAAGATGATGGACTTCCAAACTCAAGGCTTCCTCCTCTTGACTACCATCAACAACTACCAAGAATTGATAACGAATCTGAGGAGTTCAAGCAAACAAAGGGAATGTTCAAGTGCATGGGGAGGTTCCTTACCAAGATCAACAAGAAGCTTGATAGGCAATGAGAGAGCTAATGGGGTGTTTGGCACAACATAATTTGAATAATTATGTCTTATGGATTAATGTGTTCTTAGGATATTTACTTTGTTTTAAACATATTATGTGAACTAACGAACTAGTGCAGGTGGATAACATTCTAATGTTATCATTTCCCCATGTTTTCACTTCTATAAGTGAAAATTTTAACGCTTGCTTGATCTTCAACGGTATGTGTGTTTTTACTCTTGTTTTGGTTGTTTCTCAATGTATTTTGATTAGATTACATGTGTTATTACAACTTTTATGGAGTTAGAATATGGTTTCGACACTCGAAATTTTTTCGTCAAAAACAAGATCAGTAGGGTACGGTTTGGACAGAACCAAATTATGGGTTCCGTCCGTGTGTTAATTTGGATCCGCCAAAATCCCAGCCACGGATTGGCCGGATCCAAAATGGGGGATCCGCCCCCTATGTCGTTTGGTTCCACCAATCCTGCAGAACATTTTCAAATTTTTTATTTTCTAAAACTTTTTCCGGCGAACCTTAGGATTCATATTTTTTTCTAACATTTTCCTTACTTCACATTGTACATGTTAGGACTATCTTAGCTCACCTTAACCAATAGGACATTAGTTCCCGCCAAAATCTCAAATTTTTAAATACAAGTCCAAGGAACCTTTCTCTATAAAGGAAGGAACCTTATTTTTGGTTCCTTGCAATCCGTGGAACTCTGAATCATAAGATTTGTGATGATTGCATGCCATTTACTGCATATCCACACCATATTACTCAAACTCCACCCATTGGGTTGACTTCCTTGATTAGACATCCATCTTTAACACCTCCAAATGATTAGGAACAGCCATTTCTCTATGGTTTAACATCAAATCCAAACACAAGTTTCCATAATTCTTGACTTCTATAAATTAGCACTTACTTAGATCATCAATCCTCACACCTTCACCATCTCTTCTATCATTCTAAGCGTTCTATCTCAGCCAAAATGACTAAGTCAAACACCTCCTCACCACCATCCAAACCACCTAGGAGAACCGCAAGAATTAGTGTCAAACCTTGTTGTTTTGTCAAGCTAACATCCTCATCATCAGACTCTTCACCCTTAACCATCTCATCTCCCATCCGAGATGAAAACTTCCTAAGTCTCACTACACCAACACCTCCAAACTACTCACAAATCAACATCTCAACTCCACCACCAACTAAGACACCCATTGCCACCACACCACCTCCGGCACCATTTTCCACTGTCCAAATCACCATCACCACCAAAGTCACCCAAACTAGAACCAATGGAACTATTTGCAACTCCACCAACTTTACCTCACCCATTCTTGGAAACACTAGATGATTTACCACCAAGATCAACAAATCCACCTCCTCTTCCATCATTTTCCTCCATTGAGAGAATGGCCAAACAACCTCCTAAAGACTCACACACACCAAATGACCCACAAGATGAAGCTTATCACCCTCAACTACTACTCTTTCATCCACAATTCAAAGAAATCCATGGGCCACTCTATGGTGAACCAACTCATGCTCAAAAGGTTCCACCACCACCACCCACATCTCAATCCTTTTTCTCAACTTATGAGGAAATTGAGGAATCCTTGTGGAGTGATCCTCCAAACACCCAACCAAGTCATGAAGCCTTCACCACCAATCTCCTAAACGAAATGAGTAACGCCCTATCATTCAAACACTTGATAGGAGCCCACATCAAGGAAACCATGCAACTCCAAGAAGCCTTGTACTCTTCCACCACCAACGTCCCACCATCAAACACCTGTCAAGCTCATGAGACTCAACCAACAAATCCACCACCATCAACAACCGAAATTCCTCTTCCACCAAACTTTCCCCGCCATGGTTGCGGGCATTGTGAAAGAACCGCTCACATAAGTGAACGGTGCCAAAAAGACATCCGTGAACTACAAGATGAAATGAGGTTCATCCTCAACCACATCCTAGAGCGCTTGAACACTATCTCTCATCCTCCACAACCATAGGAAGAAACTTGGTTCCTCACTTCCCAATCTAGGACTTCTAATAGGACCTCCTAAAAGTTTCTTTTATAATGTTGTTTCCTTTTTATTTTTTCCTTTATGTTGAGGAATTGTTGTCAATTTCTTGTCCCACTATTTTGACTAAGGTCAAAATACATTTTAATTGAATGATAATATTTTCTATATATGGTGTATTGCCTTTATATTTCATTCATGATGTGATATTATATATATTGTGGAATGTATTTCTCTTTTACATATGTATCTCTATACTTGGGTTCAAGTATTTACCACTAACATTTTGTCTTGTAGCACTCAAAATCCATGTATTACCTACTTGGCACCCTAACAAGGGGGGTATTGTCCAAGGGGGAGCTTTTGAAAGCTCGGGCTACATCATATTCCGCATTCGCTTCTCTTCTTTTTATTTCGACAAAAAAAGAGAGAAATTATAACTCAACAAGTAACAAATGTTATAATGGCCATTGCTACACAATTTCATGGACCAATATATTGCATAAAAACATGTTTACTAAAAATGGTTAAAAGACTTACACAACTAGTAACAAAATTTTGTTTCTCAAAACTTGGCATTAAAATAAACTAAAAAGTTGCATAAAACAAGTTGGCTACAATGATAAAAAGATTTATACTCTATTTTACCTAGTTGCTTAAATATAAATTTTATGTTTTGTCCTCAACAAAAAGGGGGAGATTGTTAATACAAATATCGTACAAAAAACGTTATTTATATTTTACGATCTTTTCCATATTTTGTTAACGACAAAATATAAACTTTATTTTAGCAACAAGTATAAATATAGTTAAGTCTTTTACATATAATGCCACAAGTCATTTTATTATACAAGTTAAACATCACTTAGTTTACATATGCATTTTACAAGTAAATACTAGTTTAAATCTAAAAATAGAAATGTATTCTTACATCATGTGTTGCATCATGATCTTTGGAAGATTGTATGATCTTTGGAAGATTTGGTAAAAATATTGCTTAGATTGCTTCTCAAAGGATCAAGGAAAGATATGGGCAATATCTTGGTTATATTTGAAAGAAAACTTGGAGGATTTGGTGTCAGAGTTTGGCGGAACCAAACTCCAACACGGACGGAACCCTTATTTTGGTTCCGTCCAGTCTGTAGCTTACTGTGATTGTTTTTCTATAAATAGCAAGCCATCCCAAGTTATTTCTTGATCACTTGCAATCATATATTATCATACATTCTCTCATTACTTATATCTAACTCATTCATCTTTCATTTTAGTGAGATTCTCTTGTAGCAAGAAGATCACAAACTCATATCAAAGACATACAAGCTTCAATGCAAAGTTGCAATACTTGTTTGTTTAAGTAGTGTGTGAACCTTTGTTGTTCATACTTTCATTGATTGTATCTATTCATTAGTGATCGGTTAGTATTTTAGTCCTAAAAATACATAGTGTGACGGGAGTGGTTGTACCCTTGTAAAAGAACTCGACATCTAGCTTTGTGTCGGTAATCTTGTGAAAGCGACGTGTAAGGTTTCTCCACCGGTGAAAGGAACTTGTTTACTAGTGAAAGAAACTCTCGAGTTAGATACTCGGGGCGTGGAGTAGGGCAAGGAAAAAGAGTCCTTGTAGCCAAACCATGATAAACATTCGTGTTGTGGTTTGATTGTTTCTTACTCTATTCTTGCATATTACTTATTGGTTATTAGTATCGATTGTTGATTACACGTAAAGTTTTCTAAACAAATTAAATTTAAAAACCGGTAAACTATTCAACCCCCTTCTAGTTTTCCACAAAATCGACAATTTTTTTTCTTAGCATCCATTGCAAATTTTCATCAGATTTTTTATTCAAAGTATTTTTTTTTTGTTTTCCCTATGTAACCGATATTATCATCTTATATTACAGTAACTTAACTAATCATCCTCATCTGTATATTACAGTAACTTAATTAATCATCTTAATCGGTAGATTACCGAAACACTCACCCAATTTATTTTATGGAAATCCATGGGGCTTTTGGGGTTAACTTGAAGTGAGAATAGCTATAGTTTGTTTCAACACGGGTGAATAAGAAGATGAGACATACCTGAATACACCACAAAGCACCATATTGGATTGATTACAATACATGAGGAAATAGAGTGACTGGTCATAAATCCTACAGTGACATCATAAACTCTATTTTGGAAGAAAGTGGAAGTACCTTGTACTTCTTCTTTCATTGTATCAATTTCTTCAGTTCCTTTTTCTATAGTTGATTTAAGCTCTTTTTCTCTCCCATCAACCTTGACCGAAGCATTTTTTTAGTTCTTCCTGTGATGATTATAGCTTTGCTATTCGTGCTCCTGTGTCCCTCTTTTTCTCATATTCCAGCCTGAAAGTCAGTTTTATCAAAAACCAGTTTAAGAGCGACAACCGCAACACAGTATACAGATGATCTAATATATCTATGTATTCAATCTATTAAAAGGCACAAACATCTTGCACTCTTAAGATTTTAATAAACGTACTGATATTTCAAATTTGACTTCTGATTGCGCAAGCTAAGCCTTTCATCAGCTAACTATTGGGCTGCCGCAAGCTGGTTTTCTTTAGTGGTTAATAAATAAACACATTAGCAGGATGATGCTCAGTAGTCAATTCAGCTATCACAAAAAAAAGAGATTTTGACAATGTTCAATAACCTTCTCAATCTCTCCATATTGAATCTTTTCTTGAGCCCGTTTAAATAGTATTGCAATGAGACTAATAACTTGGTTAAATTAAACCACAAACCTTCTATCTTCTTGTCATCCCGTTTACGTGACCTCGCTACCAGCAATACTATAGTAACCAACCGACTGCCATATCTTCAAAATGGTGACAGATAGCAAATGATTTTAATACCCCCGATCACCAAACTTTTTATTTTAACTTGAAATCCACATGACCAAATATTTAATCGAACACTTAATGTGCACATGCATAAACAGCTCAAGACCAATAAAAATTGCAATCAAATTACAAAGAACACGATTAAAGAACATGTCATAATTCTCAATTTCAGGTCATTTTCCTAAGTCTCGACATTTTCCTATTCACAGAATTTCAATTCATCATTTCACGTAAACTAGGTTTACGGATATTTATTTGACGAAACTGGGTAGGTTAAGTCACATTATCATTCATCATACATTTCATAGACTAGGGTTAGTCTACATTTCATCACGACATCATTTGCATTCTATCCCACTCGTAGAATATATAATTTCAAGTTACACTTATTTATTTATCTTTATATAAATAATAAGACATGATTATAGTTTTTAACCAATACACCAAACAAATTCCACTAGAGCACTAATATATTTATATATTAGTTATTTTTCCACTAAGGTTTATAAAACTATATATTATATATTTTGGTAAGTTACCAAATATTAAATCATTACTTGTACATATATATAACAAAAATTGTACCAACAAAGTAATAACTATCAAAATACCCAATGTTTACAAAAATTATATTTTTATAATTTTTACAACTTTATTATATCCCGTCTTGTCCCGTTATAATTTATTTTTAATTAACCCGGTACCCGATAACGCTAAAATTACAAAACTATACACTAAACGGTACCCCGTAAAAATAACTTTGTACAAAAAGGTGACCAAGACACCACCTCTTGTGAGGTGGCCGGCCACATAGTGTCCCAAGGACACTTGGAGTCCTAAAAATCCACCAACTTAACCCCACTATACACCTAAATCTTCACATAGTTTGCATGTGTATATTCTTGATCAAGAAAAAGTTTCTTCCTTCCTCTTGCTCTTGTTGTGCTCGTTCCAAACCAAACACCAAGGGAAGACAAAGATTTTTCAAATACAACATCATTTACAAGAACTAGATATCATCCATTACAAGGTTTTGAGATATAGACCTATGGATTAGTAGGATTTTTATTCTAAAAATTACTAACCATCCAAGTAAGTCTACCATTTTATTTTTCACAAGTTCTACCAAATTTCTTACAAGGTTTATGTATTTCTAATTGTCTATGTACAAGCATGTAAAATCTATACCACTAAACTTATGTTTTGTATCATTTTTATCTTTAAAATGGATGACTTGTGAATCTATGGATAAATGGTTGAAAGATGATCTTAGGGAACCCATGACACCCTAGGAAGGTGTATGGTAGATTATGGGATTGTTGAAGTTGTTGGTGATGGACTTAGACAAGAATAAACTAGGAAAAACCATTTTTACTACTATATATTTTGTTACTGTCCCTATTTTCAAAATTGGGTAAACTCAGTAGGTTTGGATCCCTTTTTGACCCAAGAACTAGAAAATACATTTCTAGATGAATTCATGGTCGAAAGAACGGATAAAAACGGACTTACGATGAAAAAGTTATGCCAAAAAAAAGTTACACTATATATATATATATATATATATATATATATATATATATATATATATATATATATATATATATATATATATATATATATATATATATATATATATATATATATATATATATATATATACTTTTCTGAAAAATATGTTGCTGATGTTCGAATTTCATTGACCAAAAGCGAGCCTTAGACCTTGTCAAAACATACCAAACTGTTGAAAATATGTTAGTACACCTTTTTACCTTTTCGGGGATATAAAGAACTCGAGAAACGGACTTATAACGAATTAGTTATGAATTTTCAAAGATATATGTTCACTAAAAATTTCCATCAGCACTAACACTTGGTATATTTTTAAGACAAACCAGAAAATC
>LBNU01004984.1:41286-58383 GCA_014162995.1 Artemisia annua
AAAAGCGAGCCTTAGACCTTGTCAAAACATACCAAACTGTTGAAAATATGTTAGTACACCTTTTTACCTTTTCGGGGATATAAAGAACTCGAGAAACGGACTTATAACGAATTAGTTATGAATTTTCAAAGATATATGTTCACTAAAAATTTCCATCAGCACTAACACTTGGTATATTTTTAAGACAAACCAGAAAATCTACAAACACCCATGTTGGGAGCCATTTTCCCGTCAAATGACTCAGTTATGGAGTTGGGACTCCAATGAACAAAAGTTAAAGCACCTGGCCTAGTTTTCAAATCAAAAAGCCGTTTATCATTTGGACTTAAAATGATTAAACTACAGCCATCCAAACATTCACAAAAACTGCCCATAAATGGCAGTTTTGGCCTAAACACCATAATTTTCGACCATTTATCTTAAAATCTGGGCACTTTGAGCAAAACTTCCCTGCTGAACATATTTAGGCTTGGTGCTAAGCTTTCCAGAAATACCAATTTTGTTTCCTAACTCTCAATCTTCACTGATTTACAACTAGTTTTCCGAGGCCATTTTAACCCGTATTTCAGAAATTACCAAGTATAATATTTTACGACGAAAACTTGTATTTTCACAATTTATCACCAAATAACTATCGTACAACATTATTACACTATATGAACATGTAATATTCATTATGACTTAATACGATAATATAAATTATATTTTCGACAATATTACATATTTTGAGTTAATACGAGTGGTATAGATTATAAGTGCAAGTGCATACACGAATTCATTTCATAATCTAAATTAGATTACATACATTCATTTTAAGTTGCGGCTAGAAGTTGCACCTCATCATTTCAGGTGAGTTTTCATAGCCCCGTTTACATTTCATTATTTATTTCAAATCCCACGGGGGAGAATACATTGCACCATTTTTGTACGGACCTAAGTATACAAATTCAAGTACAATGCTTAAGTTACCACATTTGCCTATGAAAGTTCCCCTATTATCATGAACCATTAATTGTACACAAGCGAGAGTAAGTGAATAGATCTATGGAGGGTGACGCCTCCATCCGCGTTGGAATTACCAACAGTCAAACGGATGAATTTTATTTTTATCATTATTAGAGTGTCTGGAAAAATACTTTGGAGGGGCATTACATACAGTCTAGCTTTGGGGTCATGAGCTTAAGGGCTATTGTACTATTTTTCATTTGACTTTTGTCATACATATTATACTTGAGGTTGCCGTATAACATTACATTTTATAAACCTATGATTTCTCACCAACATTATTGTTGACCGTTTCAGCAATGTATTTTCAGGTAACTAAGGTACTCATGTGACATGCATTTGGACCTTCATGGAGTCGAGGAGTCGACGCGTCTCACTCTTTTACTTCATTGCACTTATGTATTGTTTGATCTTGTCGTACTTGTTTTCAATAAATTTGTAAAACCTTATGGGACCTATGTTTGTAAACTCTGAAATAATGATCAAACGTTGTATTTTACTAAACGACACTTTAGGTCGTTCAATATAACCTTGTATGAGATGCCATGATCGTTACACCCAGGTAATCAATTTCGCTGCCATATAACAGGTAAATTCAGGGGGTGACAGAACACGTCACTAATAGTATTCAAATAACAATGTAAAACGAACCTGCTTGAAGAGCGTATATGTTTTCCTTTGCAAAAAAGATGATTTCTACCTGCATTTGGTTTCACACACATTTCATCAAACCCATTTGGTCTTCAAAACACATAAAATGGTTTGATCAAAAATCACGGTATTGATTTGAAGATATTAATCTATTAGCATAATATTTTGAATTTTAGCTTCTTGAGTAAGCNACTAGATCATTCGTTTCGGAGACTTAGAAGACTTATCAGGATTCGCGACATGCGTTTAGGATGCCTTTAGACTTTGTAGTGTGCCTCATAGGTTTCTTTCTCTGGAGTTATCCTTTTGAACTTCGATTCTTGATTCGTTTGACATTCGTTTAGATGCCTTTCATTCGTTCGGAGATTCGCGTATGTACGAACCCTACATGTTCAACACAGTCTATGACTTCTCCTTGCTTTTAATTCTTTCTTCATTGCTGATTTTTTTGACCTTACCTATTCCACCCCTATGAACATTTTGTGATTTTTATCGTGTATATTCGATTGTCCGATGCGTTCTGGAGATATTTGGAGACGATTTTATTCTGCTAATCTGTTTACTTTGGAGATGTTCGATTCGATGTTATTCTGGATTTTGATTTTTTTTTTTGCCTGAGTATTATGATGATGACGACTATCATTTTATGTTTGTCACCTTTGACGTTCTGTGAAGTTCATATTCTAAACCATGATTCTTAACCTGATAATCGTTTATGACCACCTTGTTCTAAAACTCGTGCGTTGATTTCCCCACTGCTGTGAAGATATTTCTCTGATGAAACTCGCCTCGAGAGTTATTCGATTTGTTGGGAATGTTCGTTGTGTGTCTTTGTGTGTTTTTGTTTTATTCGTGGAGGAGAATGATGATGGTATTTATTGTTGGAAGCTGAATCGTGTCTTATTTTGTGAAAATAACGGGATATTCTTAGAAATTTCTTTTCGTATTCGTTTTGATCTCTATGAACGTCGTAATGCTAATTGTATTGGCTACCACTACGACTATTCCTATGAAATTGATAAATCGTGCCTTTCATGAATACTTGGACAAATTGTCATAGTATGACATATTAGGGTGTTTAGAGACGAAAGAGAAACACGAGACTCATCTTCGTTTTCGGTGTCGAATTTCTACGATGGAAGGGAGCAGTTTGAAGTGAACGGTCTTATCAACTCTATTCATCTTAGTTGTACTAATATGTATAAAGTCTTGAAGCAGGAGCCAGACGGGATAGTATGAAGATGGTGGTGACTACATCGGAGATTTCTACGCACAGGAAGAAGGACAACACGAGTGGAATTACAGTTGAGCATTGACTAGGATGACTAGCTTGGAAGATGGGCATAGATTTCTTCTGGCCGAGGATCATTCAAGCTACATGGTTCACCTACAATGATTGTGACAGAGAATCGCATTTTGATTCACGCTTCTGGAAGAAGAATAGAAGAGTTAGACGTTTCGGCAATTGAGGAAGCTTTGTTCGCGACGTGTTAGTTTTTGGATTCATTCTTATCCGTACCATTGATTCTACCTATTCTGTAATGCCTTCTGATACGTTTTGATACTCTGATTTGAGATTGTGATCGTCAGTATGAATTTTTTATCCATCTCTTTATGAGGCTCTTGGTACGTGTGATGATTCGATTTGTGCTTCGCTGATTATTATCAAATTCCTTTGTTCGTTCAGATTTCGGTAGGAGTTGATGAAGATCTATCGTTTAATACTATCTCCGTATTTGTTTCGTAGGTATAAGTGTTTCATGTATCTCTTTGTGAGCTTACAACTATCATCTGTCATCTGTCATCTGTCATCTGCTACACAATTTTTTCGTATTCGCTAGATCATATTTGTTATGATTTGTGTTCTGTGAAGAGCCTGGGGCTATCCTTGTTGTCGGGATCGAGTCAAGAGAAAAATTTCTGTTTGTGAAGATTCTGTTGGAAGGTCTACCCGAGCGTGAGATTAATTATGACGATCTTTTGTGATTTGATACGTCTCCGTCTAACTTGTGCGACTAAAATTTTCGAGGACGAAATTTTTCTTTTTAGAGGGGAAGAATTGTAAAACCCGAAAATCAGTCTTTCCTAAAATTCTCATATAATTTGAATTTTTCTAAGTCTTGTGAACATAACCTAGGTATTGGAGATTTAAATTTTGTAAAGATACACAATATTAAGAATATAACATATGATATGATAAAAGTCGACACAACATTAATCCTATACTAAAATGTCACACGTTGGCAAGTCTCCATATAGAACCGAAAATATTAATTTGTGTACACAACAACTAATCTAAGAAGATATGAAACCAAAATAACTGTAACCTAAACATCTATAAACATTTGGCACATTTTCTTTTATTTGAAAGTCACACGTCTAACATGTCACACAAGAGGGGCCAATTCTATATTAAACTTTGTACACAACCTACCATTTGAAGATATGATCAATATTTGAAAGATGTGGAAAAGAAATAATCTTCCCCTACTCCCACAAGACTCGGCACCCTCTCCCATTTACTTTCCCCTTCGTTTCTCATTATCTCAACTGTTTACATATTTCAAGCTCACATACAAAACCCTAAAATAACACGCTAAACGGCTGGTCATTTTCGCTCCAAGAAAATCAAGAAGTGCGAAGCAAAAGGAGAAGGTTTGGTTGATCAGGTGATACTTGGTGTTTAGCTAGAAGGGTGTTCATGACCTGGAGTGATCGCGAACAGTTGCTATTTGTTTTGGTTCAAAGGGTTTTGGTTTTGGTTTTGGTTCGAAAAGGGTCTCGGTCCTTTTGACTCTTGTGTCTTTGATCCGTTGCGAAATCGTCCAAGGTATTTCTATCACTTTGTTTTCCTCCATTCGACACACACAACTGGTGCATGAAATCAGAATTTAAAACAAGTTAAATGTATCATAATAAGTATGTTAATGAGTATATAAAGGTTTTGTCAAATCTGTAACATGGATAGCAATAAAACGACACCTAAAATCAGGAACACTACTAGAAAACGGAGAACAGGCGACGAACTTATTCCCGTTGACACATTGTCGACGGGACAGTACACTAAACGACAAAAAAAATTCTTGACCGAGCCAGGATGCGTTGAATTTTTGATAACTTGATGGTCCCGTCGACATGTCGACAGGACCAATTTGGTCAAACTTTTTTCTTCAATTATTGTGTGGATAAGTTCCCCATCAGTGGTCTGATACTGTTACCACATGACCCAAGTCAAATCACACACTCCTCTACAACACGTATGAGCTAGTAAGTTTGCACTTGTTTTTACATGATCCACAGTTGTGCTTACATACAAATCCATCTGTCTATCTTGCAATGCTCCACGGCTCATGAGTTTTTGTTTTCAGCTAGGATCCAACTAACTCTTTTTGGAAACGGGTTACAATCGGCAATTTGGTATGATGAGCATTGCTTCATAATGTACTTTGAAACTTTGTTTTTGGGGTTGACCCCGTGAAGAACAAGGTGAAATGGGTTTAAACTGTAAACATTGGGGTACCCCGTGATTAATGCAAACTCGACTATAGTAATCAAGGACCTACGTTGTGGTAAAAACAACTGGCTTACGGCAAGATATAAAAGGAAGATAAAAGAACCATGATAATACTTTCAATGCAACTTTTTCTATGTGTGCATGTTAAGTTGTTAAGCTACACTACTAGAAAACGGAGAACAGGCGACGAACTTATTCCCGTCGACACGTTGTCGACGGGACAGTACACTAAACGACAAAAAAAATTCTTGACCGAGCCAGGATGCGTTGAATTTTTCATAACTTGATGGTCCCGTCGACATGTCGACGGGACCAATTTGGTCAAACTTTTTTTCTTCAATTATTGCTAAGACTTGGGCGGGGAAATATCCCGCCAATATCTTCCCGTCGACATGTCGACGGGACTAGATAATTACCAAAATCAACGTGTGATTAACGTTGATTAGCACTAATTACATAATTTGTTAAACCCTCCCGTCGACATATCGACGGGAAGATATTATAATAAATTATTAAAATAAATATTGGCCAATATTATGGCGGGATTTTTCCCGCTTGTTGTTCCCGTCGACATGTCGATGGGATAATAAAAGCATAAAAATAATTATGTAAAGTAAATGTCTAATATAAATGGCGGGAATTTTCCCGCGTTCATTATCCCGTCGACATGTCGACGGTACTGTCCCAACAATTCTTCATCTATATATACATGCCAACAAAATCATTCCCGTCCATTCTCGTCTCAACATTTACCCGTGAAAATTCTTACAAAACATTTCCGTCTCATTTTACAAGACAAACATGACTTGGCGTGGTTGCACAGTTGAAGAGGAGTACTCAAAAATATTGTCACACGAGCTCCTCTTTAATGAAGTTATGTTACATTGGGGTCATGCAGTTTATGAGGAGTATGGTTCTTTTGAGGACGCTGAACCATGGATGAGAGACAGGATTATCGAATGGTGTAGGAAAAAGTCGTACTACAAAGAGTACATGGAAGAGCTAGATGCTGCTGAAGCTCAAGCTGCTGCTGCTGAAGCTGAAGCTGCTACTGAACCTGAAAGCACGTTTCATGTCCACACCGAAGTTGATAATCTAGAAAATAGGATCGCAAATGTTGAAGCTACATTTGCACGTATCAAGGAAATGAGAGCAAGGAAGGAAAAAGATGGTGCGAGTTCGAGCAAAGCGGGAAGTAGCCGCAAAAAAAAATAAACGGGTTGTTTAGTTTGAGTTGTTTCCTTTGGTTGTCGATTTGTTTAGTTTAAGTTGTTTTTGTTTGGTTGTCGAGTTCTTTATTTTGAGTTGTTTCCTTTGGTTGTCGAGTTGTTTAGTTTGGTTGTCGAGTTGGTTAGTTAGAGTCTGTATGAAAATGCATGTGGTTGAGAACCCTTGCTTGTTTTAAATAAACAGTTTGCCTTCGTGTTTGATAATTGTGATATTGTTCCTTCAGTTTTATTATTTGTGTGTACGAATTTAAAATATAAAGGACGTTCAACATCAGTTACCACAACAACAACAACATATATTTTATGAAACAACAACAATAACATCAACAACATCAACAACAATAACAACGATAACAGCAACAACAACGACAATACTACATATGAAATTTATCCATGTCACCTAAAAGGTCACGAAGTATTGCATCCGACTGACATGCGTGTTCGTGATTGTCGGGATACGTTGCCATATCAAGTTTTGCCTCCAGCATCCTTATTCGGTTAAGTAGCAACTGATTTTGTGCCTCAAGCATGTTTAACCTAAGATCTTTTTCATGGCAGTTTAAGCACCTTGTTGGAGCATATCCAGAACCGCTTGATGTTGAAGCTCCCAAAGAAGCGCCCATGTTGGCGAGGCTTTCCTCCTTCCATAAAAAAAAGTCGCATCCATAGTCGTCGGTCCCAGGCTATAAAGAGTAAAAGCTATTATTTTTAACAACTAACCAAATTATTTATATAAAACACGAAAAAGTATGTAATTGTTCACCTTCGATAATGGACATGAATAGTATTGTTTACCAAACGAGTAATTTCTACGCGATACTCGCAATTTCACGTCTCCTCGTCCACAAGGACAAGGAAAAGCTTCAAATTCCGCCATCTTGATCACCATGATAACAGTGCGTGTTTGTGGTTGTGAGGTTGAGTGATGTGAGTGGTGGAAACGTGACCGGGGTGGCCCGATCTATAAGTTGGTCGTAATAGGTGGTGGCCAGAAAAAGATTTCGGCGGCCGGAAACTACTAGTGTCGCCGGAAAATGGAAACTGGTAGAGGGAGATAGAGAGAGAGATACAGTGAGATGAGATGAGTGTGTGAGATGAGTGAGTGTGTGTGTTTATATTGTGAGGATAAGTTGTTAGGTGGGGAAATAATCATAGCATCTCGTGTATAACCATAGCATCTCGTGTATAACCATAACATCTCGACTCGTTCGTTTAACATCTCGTGTATAACCATAGCATCTCGACTCGTTCGTTTAATATCTCGTGTATAACCATAGCATCTCGACTCGTTCGTTTAACATCTAACATCTCGTGTATAACCATACCATCTCGACTCGTTCGTTTAACATCTCGTGTATAACCATAGCATCTCGACTTGTTCGTTTAACATCTCGTGTATAACCTAGATCTGGCTGCTTTTTCTTTTGCAATGTTTTCCCTAATAGATTTTTCAAATGCATCTTGGGAATTTATTTTAGCAGCCTGCTCTTCAGCTAACAATTCTTCCACGGATTTTGGATTATCTTGGGAATGTTTAATTCCTTTTAAATCTTTCACTAAATCCAAAAGATCAAGGAGAAGATTTTGAGAAAGTGGCAGAGGTTCAGGTGCCTGATTCATTTGGTACTGTGGAGGTTGGTCATGATACGAAGAGTCGTAATTGCTACAAGGAAATGGATTCCTTGTTTGACAATCCGAGCTGAAGTGTGGACCTCCACAGAACTCGCAACAGTAAAACTGATGTGACTGACTCGGTGAATCATATGGATGTTGGACATAACCAAAGTTCTGATTGTTACCGGGAAACTGTTCATAGACAAACGTGTTTCCGGATTGACACTCAAATCCTTGGTGAGGGCCTCCACAAAATTCACATGAATATGTATGAATCTCTTGATGTGGTGGCTGATGGAATAAATCAGATGTGTCATGGTAAGAATAAGGATCTTGGTTATAGACAGACCCGTATCCCGACTCTCCCACGCCACAACTGGGGCAATTGCCACCATTATGAGGGCCACCACACCATTGGCAATCAAGAGGGTGTGGATGAGACATAGAAAGAATCAAATGGTAACAGAGGGTAAGAAATGAAGAATCAAAAAGGATAGAGGGTTAAGATGAATATTTTTGGTGTTTTTGGAAAACATTTTGTACAAATAAAGAAGAAAAATCTTTTTGTTGTTTTCTATATTATTTTTGCGTTCGACTTTATTTGGTCAACACTCTTCCTGCCACGGAAAAGTGAGGATGTTTAGAATTATTATTTTGGTATTTTTGTTGAATACTCGGTGGCAAGTATTCTTTTCTGATTTTTGATCTTATATATATACTAAAAACAAAGAGAAAATATTTTTGTGTTTTTTTATGTTTTTGAAAGATGGAAATACGATATATATACGAAAAATATACAAAGGATAGACGATATACACAAGTGGTGTTTCAAAAACACGATACTGCAAGACGTTCTAGATACGCGACACGCCTCCCCGGCAGCGGCGCCAAAATTTGATTGGCTCAGAAACGGTCAACAAAAGTCAACCAAGGAATTGGTCAACTAAAGTCAACAATCTAAGAGCTCAATGCACCAAGGAGAGTATAGAAATATTCCCGGGTCGTTTAAATCCCAGTGAGGTGTGAATTGTGTCGAAAACGGATGAGATCAAGTGATTTATGAAACGGAAATGGGAAAGTGAGATTGATTTAAGTTAAACTAAGAGATTACAAATAAAAATGATAAACAAACACTACAAACGATTACTGAAAAATGAAAACGTTTACAAATCTAAAAGTATACATTTACGTTTATAAAAACGTCTACGTACGAGAATAAAAGTGAAAACGAAAATCTAAAAATACCTAGGATATGAAAAACATATTTTTACAATCTAAATGATAAAAGAAAATTTTAAGAAAAAGAAAAATATTTTTTTGACTTTTTAATTATTTATTATTAATTAAAAACTATTTTAACTAATTTAAATTAAAAATAAATACTAAGCCTTTTTCTAAAAATCTGAGTTTTTTACAGGAGCTACTTATTAATAGCTAGGATCTAGGAAGATTAAAAATTTGCAAAAAGCAGTTTCCTATAAGCTGGGTTAAGCAGTTCAAGGAAAAATAAGCTAAAAATAAAAAACTAGAAAACAAGGTCAAAAGAATTAAAGAAAGGAAAAGAAACGCAAAAGACCCAAGGGCACGTTTGGTTAGGAGGTGTGTGTGTGAGGCTGCTGGGTGGAAAAGACCAAGGTTCGAATCTGAACCTTGGCAACTTTTTAGCTACTTTTTTTTTTTTTTNTTTTTTTTACTTTTGTTTACTAATCCTACAACCCAAACACATACACAAACTCAAATTTAGACTTAAGATCTTTTGAGAACAGATTAAATGAACAAAACTTAATCCATTCCACATTAAGATTCAAAGATCAAAAAAAAATCATGAAGAACAATACCAGCAGCCATATGATCAATAAATAAGCTCAATAAGTAAATAATCTCAAAGCTTAAACAACTCAGTAGCAATAATGATGAGATCAACTTTCAGCAACAGGATCAATAACAAAGAACAACCACAAGAACAAATTCAACAACAGCAGCAATACTTAGGAATAATAAGAACAATAAGAGTAGTTGCAGCAGACAAGAGAAACTAAGTTCAAACAAGCATGAAAGCTAGCAAAAGCTATTACAGTCAACAAGCAACAACGACAAGAATGAACAACAACCAGAACAGGGATAACAACCTTATCAAGCAACAACTAGGACAAGTTCTTCAACAACCAGATTCATGAACATCAAGATCAACAACAATCAAGGCTATAATCAGCTCAAATAAGCTCAAAGCTTATAGAAGCTTATGCCAACAAAACAATAACAAGGACTAACCACAACAAGCTGTAACAACAACAAAATCAAGGGCAACTAACAAGTTCAACAGCAGACAAGGATCATGATCACAGATTCAAGAACACAACATGAGCAGTAACAGTCCAAAATAAGCAAACGAAAGGATCAAATTAAGCAATCCAAACAAACTCTAAAACGACAAATGAGAATGGGAACTTGAAAACAACATTAATGGCTACTCAAAACATCAAATATCATTCAATGGACTCAAAAGATGAATAAAATCTGAGTTAAAGAAAAGTTGAACAAACTGAGTTTGATGGTGCAGGGCAAGATAGTGGGTAAGAGGCTTATTTCAAGCTTACGCACAAACTTATCCGTATGAAGCTAAGATCTGAAATCATGCAATCATAATGATTAACTAGCACAGAACATATATACCAAATTTCAAATAAAAAAGAGGAGCTTGTAGGAGCTTATTGACAACAATAGTGAGCAAACAAACATCAAGAATAATAACTGCTATATAAGAGAAAAAACTAGTAAAAGCTAGAATAAGCTGTGCTAAGGGGGAAAATAAGCAGTGAGCATACTTGGGGAGACCTAATAAGCACTATAGGGACATAATAAGCAGTACAATAAACCTAAGAAGCACTAAACTAGCATATGCATACTAAGGGCTGTAACAAGGGTAAAAAATGGCTGCAGAGCTATGATTAGGCTGTAAAAAAAATTTGTAAAAATAAAATAAAAATACTGGCAACTAGATTACCCACTAAACAAGATGCGTACCAATTTTTAGAGCAAAAGACCTAAAATTAAAGAAATGAAAAATCAAAAACTTCGGGACTGATGGGCTGATTTTTGACAGCAATTCAGTTGGAAACATGGGTCAATTTGGGTTTTTGACCCACAAAAGTCAGAGACCAGATGGTGCACAATTGGTTTATGCTATTAGGACTAAAGTGAGGCAAAGTTAACCACAAAAGAAGCCTACAATAGATTCTACGCTATTGACCTTTTTGAAAACAGTTATGTATAAAGAAAAGTTGGATACCAGCTCAAACACTTTAAACCTTATTGGAAATGCAGAAAATCAGTTTAAAGCTACTAATACTAGTGAAAGAAGGCTAAAGGAAATTCAAAGCAAGCCAAAACGGGTTTAATGCTTAAAAATGATGCTTGCGCCAAACACCCTTTATGATGGACTGTTGGGATTTTTGAAAAGAAAATGAGATTTCGAGCAATGACATTGAACAAGAGATATTAACTGAGTTTGCAAACACATAATAAGCAATTAGCAACACCTAAAAAGCAGTAAATAAGCTAGGAGCAATAAGCAGTTATATAAGAAACCTAATGAACACTAAAATTAGCGAAGCAACTGAACAACCTAACTGATCTAATAGAATGAGCAAGGAAATGTAAAACACACTCACATCCATAAACCCTACGCTACTAACTATAACCAAAACCAATTCCAAGCACTAAATTCTACTCTAACCTACTTAAAATTGAGAGTAAAAAGGGCTGCTGGGCTATATTTCGACTGTATGCAGAACAGAAAAAAAAATAAGACACATGAAACCTATGATTAAGCAAGGAAAAGGGCTTAAGATTGCAAGATACTCTAAATTAATTACAAGGTTAACCTATAAGCTACTTGTAAAACAGGAATCAAATTCTAAATTATGTTGAGCTAACCTAAAAATGAGACCAAAAGGAGAACCTGGGTGAATTTTGCAAAGTAAGTTCAAAGACTAAACTAGAACCCAGAATAACAATTGAAGATTTAAGCTTAACATAAACTGAAAAAGCAGTAATGGGCAATGAGTGAACTGATTATAAAATAAGCTAAAAAGAACTTTGAAAAGAAACTTAAATTTGCATTAATCTCAAGAACTGAGTACAAGGGGCTACAATAAGATATTAAAACTGAAACTAAAAACACATTTTAAAGATTTAATTTAGACTAAAAACTACTAAAAACTACTAACTACCTACTATTCTACATGGCCTTCACCCATGCTTCTTTTTCCTTTTATACTTGACTTCTAGGGTTTCTTGGGGTACCCTGAGTGTTTCCCAACAAGTCTTGACCATTGGATTGCTTGCACTTGATCCTGGCCCTTCAATTTAGCTTTTGGCGCCCTTTTTCTTTGACTGCTTAAAATCAGGGAAGTGTTTGGTTAAGAAGCAATAAATGCTTCTTGGAGGTTTGTTAAGGCTGGGGGGACAAAGATTGGAGAGGTTGAGTTGGAAGTATGGGGTGAGGTACTGGTTTTAGCTTTTTCACGTGGGAGAGGAGGGAGACGGTCAAAGGAGAGGTTGACTGGTGAGGGAGGGATAAAAACGTGGGGTATTTTATAGGGTTTTTATTATTTGTTTTGTTGGGCTGGGTAATGTGTTTTTGGGCCAGGCTGTGGGATGGGTTTGGTTTGTTTATGTTTTTGGATTGGATTTGGGTGGTGTTTAAATTAGACAAGGGTCCATATGATTTGTATAATAAACGAGCCCAAGGACCAAAATTGCCAACATGCTAAAAATTGAGGGGTTAGTTCTGCCAATCTTCCAAAGTTATTAAAAGGGCCATATTTGACAAGTTCCAATAGTATAAGGGGTTATAAAAGATAATTTTCTATTTTCGAAAACCCGAGGGACTTGTTTTGCCAAATTTGAAACTTCAGGAACCAATTCTGCCAATTGCCCAAAAAATTCACTCAAGGACCAATTTTGATAATTTAAAATATTCCAGGGACCTTGAATGATAAAATTCCACGTTTTTAAACTTCAGGGACTAGTTTTGCCAATTTTTGAAACTTGGGGGACTGAAACTGCCAATTATGCAAACTTTACTCGTTTTTCATCTGTTTTTAAACATTTTGCATTTTAGACACATAAAACACGATCCTTGGATATTTTCATCATTTTGATGTGATTTTGCGTGTTTTCAGATGTTTTGCGTTTCAGATTTGATCAAAAATGATGAGTGTTTGAGCACTCATCAGCGGTCCACCACTTACAACTTTATTTTTTTTATTCATTTCATTTAATAAACTAATTTCATTTCATTAAATATAAAAATACAATACAACACAATAAAAACATATGAAACGTAAAATAACGATATGGTTAAAAAATGATACGAAAAAAAAATACATCAAATTATAACGAAACTAATTATTCGCATTCTGTTGTTGGATTTGTTCCCATTGATGTCGTTGCCAAACATGCTCGATGAGACATCGTTGAAGCTTTGCGTGTGTGCGTTTATTGTGTAGTTCTTTGGATTTTTTCTTTGCACTTCGCAACGTTCAATCCATGTCTGTTGTAAATTTGGTTGCGGAGGAATATACATTTCTCTAGCTTCGGATATCGCAAATTTTTGATATTTCAAAATCATGTTATGCATTATGATGCACGAATACATGATTCTCCGTAACTTGCCCACAGTAAATTGGCGTGTCACACCCCGCTAAAGCGGAAACACGAGGTGCAACACAATCAATAATCATCACAAAAGAGATATAGAACAATACTATAATTTACATTAAGTAAAAAGTGTGTTATTACAACATTGTTATAGCCGACATCGGCAACTTAAAATACAAGTTTAGTTCCCAAAAGATAGATTTGTACATGGGCTGCCACATCACTTTAACAAACCCCCTCACTAGCAACTAACTTCAACTTACTCATTTGCAGCCCACAACTTACAACTTTATTTTTTTTATTCATTTCATTTAATAAACTAATTTCATTTCATTAAATATAAAAATACAATACAACACAATAAAAACATACGAAACGTAAAATAACGATATGGTTAAAAAATGATACGAAAAAAAAATACATCAAATTATAACGAAACTAATTATTCGCATTCTGTTGTTGGATTTGTTCCCATTGATGTCGTTGCCAAACATGCTCGATGAGACATCGTTGAAGCTTTGCGTGTGTGCGTTTATTGTGTAGTTCTTTGGATTTTTTCTTTGCACTTCGCAACGTTCAATCCATGTCTGTTGTAAATTTGGTTGCGGAGGAATATACATTTCTCTAGCTTCGGATATCGCAAATTTTTGATATTTCAAAATCATGTTATGCATTATGATGCACGAATACATGATTCTCCGTAACTTGCCCACAGTAAATTGGCGTGTCACACCCCGCTAAAGCGGAAACACGAGGTGCAACACAATCAATAATCATCACAAAAGAGATATAGAACAATACTATAATTTACATTAAGTAAAAAGTGTGTTATTACAACATTGTTATAGCCGACATCGGCAACTTAAAATACAAGTTTAGTTCCCAAAAGATAGATTTGTACATGGGCTGCCACATCACTTTAACAAACCCCCTCACTAGCAACTAACTTCAACTTACTCATTTGCGGCCCACCACTTACAACTTTATTTTTTTTATTCATTTCATTTAATAAACTAATTTCATTTCATTAAATATAAAAATACAATACAACACAATAAAAACATACGAAACGTAAAATAACGATATGGTTAAAAAATGATACGAAAAAAAAATACATCAAATTATAACGAAACTAATTATTCGCATTCTGTTGTTGGATTTGTTCCCATTGATGTCGTTGCCAAACATGCTCGATGAGACATCGTTGAAGCTTTGCGTCTGTGCGTTTATCGTGTAGTTCTTTGGATTTTTTCTTTGCACTTCGCAACGTTCAATCCATGTCTGTTGTAAATTTGGTTGCGGAGGAATATACATTTCTCTAGCTTCGGATATCGCAAATTTTTGATATTTCAAAATCATGTTATGCATTATGATGCACGAATACATGATTCTCCGTAACTTGCCCACAGTAAATTGGCGTGTCACACCCCGCTAAAGCGGAAACACGAGGTGCAACACAATCAATAATCATCACAAAAGAGATATAGAACAATACCATAATTTACATTAAGTAAAAAGTGTGTTATTACAACATTGTTATAGCCGACATCGGCAACTTAAAATACAAGTTTAGTTCCCAAAAGATAGATTTGTAATACATAAGGATCATTAGTGACATGTGAAAACTTCATTATGCAAAGACTCTGAAGAAACTTACTGACGATCACCTGAAATGCATGAGAGGAAAACGGGTCAACTATGAAAATAGTTGGTGAGTATACACGTTTTATAGTATGAAAAACCTTTAAAGAATGTTCACACAGCAAAGGCATTGTGAATCCACTCAGTTCCAAGCCTTGGCCATACAAGACTTGCAACCTGTGTGTTCACAACCCACTGCTAAGATAGTCGCAGGTCTAGTAGTCAAGCACAAGTGGTCGATCAATATAGTTCATGATGACGTGGGATTGTGACCATGCAACAGGTTTTACCTCTCAAGGGATCTTGAGAAGCTTGCAATCCCACCAGGCAGTGTACCTGGTCGGTGTAGTATAGTGTAGTGGTAAGTATGAGGGATTGATCGTTCTCTCACAGGGAATAGTGTTCGTTAGGTTAGAAAAACTACTCTAAAAGGTCTAAGGGTGAAGGAAGATTATTTTTGGATTTTTATATTTTTATGAAATCAAGTAAAATCTCGGGTTTTGGAGGAGTGGGCGGAATTAGTTGCTAGTCAACTAACCCAAAAACTACAATTGCAATTAAAAATAAAATAACTAAACTATTGTGGTTGTGAAAACTTATATGGAGACAAATGTGTTTACTTAGATTTCCTTACTCCATAACTATCTTTTACCGGTTAATTGGTGTATGTATTACTTAACAATTCATGGGGTGGCGTACATATCTCCCCAATTCTACGAGCTCTTATCTCCTCCTACAACGATGCGTAAAGCACCCAATCATAGGGATTGTAAACAGTGGCTCATGCGTTAAATACTACCTTAATAACCTAGTACGCATTAGTTACATGTTTCTTAAGACGTTCAAGCATGTTACCATATAGGAGTTTAGCCAGTTTTCTTAAGCCTAACATTGATGAAACATTCATCCAAGACAAGTAATAACACACCAATCAACCAATAATTAATAGTTAGGTTTCATTAGATCTAAGCAAACACAAGAAAAATCTAGCCTAGCATGTTAATTGAAAGACAAGCATAAGATGTAATTAACCTACACATAGACATATTGATTAATTTAAGCGAGGGCTTATCTTTAATTGAACATGAAGGATTCAAGGCTGAAAAACCCTTGAAAACACAGCCAAATTCGTCTCTAGGGTTTTTCCCAAACTTGCACCAAAAGTTCCACACTAATGAATGAAAAATAGAAAAGTATATATAGATTTTACATTCTGACGGCGTCAGGTTATGGGTTCTGACGCCGTCAGCTCGACGCCATTAGGGTTCTCGGATGGCCTAGATCTACTTCTGATGCCGTCACTTGTAAATAAGCTCTGGGCCGTCACTCTTTAGCATTACACCTGACGGCCTACTTCCTCTAACACCTGACGCCGTCAGGTGTAAACATCTTGTTTTCTTCATAGGGCGTCTAGTGTAATCTGATTCTACTCCTTTGTCAACGTTGGCTGACGGCGTCACCTTGTGACTTTGACGCCGTCAGGAAGGTTTTCCAACTTCTTTTGAGACTTTGTCGTTTTCTTCACTTTTATGCTCCAAAAACGTCCAAATTTGCATGTTTTCCAGAATTCTTCTCAAAAGTACCTAAAATAATAAAAGGAACGATTTAGGGCAATATTTGATCGCATTTACTCGAATTAGGGCTTAAATGACCCCTTAAAACGGGTACACTTTTCGTCTCATCAAATACCCTTACACTTGGGATTTGCTTGTCCTCAAGCAAATGAGCTTTTATTCCAATCAAAATATGAGTTAGGGGTCATTTAGCACAAATATAAAA
>LBNU01004985.1:0-10789 GCA_014162995.1 Artemisia annua
CAAATTTAATCACAAAAAGAAAAAAAAATATTTTCTGATTTTACTTTTAAAATTCATTTTCAGTTTAATAAGATTTTTAGAAAATAAATTTGTAGAATAAATTTTTCATTTTATAATTAGTTTAGTTTTCTTTTATTAAATAAAAATACAAAAATAGTTTTTAATTCATATTAAATAAATAAAAAGCCAAAATATTATTTTTCTTTTTCCTAAAATTTTCTTTTATCATTTCAAAGTTTTAAAAATTACTTTTGATCCCGTAGGTTTAGTCTAGCTTAAAATTCGCGTTTTATTTTGTTAAGTAGACGTTATTTTTAGATCACGTTTGCGTTATTTGATTTACGTGCTTTACATGCTTGTACATTTTGCATCATTAGTTTGCTTTTATCATTAATTCATGTCATTTGTAGTATAATTCACAAAATCCAAAATATTTTCTCATTCACTTCACACGAGCACATTCTAAACGTCGAAATCGCCGTCAACCTTCGTTGGGAAACGACCCGAGAATATTCTCACGAATATTTGTTTGGAATAAACGTACTCTAAAATACTAACATCAATTATGGCGCCGCTGCCGGGGAAGGTTAAAGTGAATTTTGGTTCTCGTTTTTGAAAAATCGTTGTTTTGAAAAACCTTCCTTGTATATATTTTTTTATATAAAAGTAAAAATCAAAAATATTAAACATTTTTCCTAAAGTGTTTACAAAATACCAAAAATATAATAAACATCCTCGGTCTTCCGTTGAAGGAGGGCGGTTGTAAACCAAATAAGTTTGAACGCAAAAGAAAAGAGATTGTGAAATTATTCGATTTTGGATTACTTTAAATTCTACAACCGACAATTTTGTTGTGAGTAGATTTGAAGGAAACAATTTCGGATAACGAATCGATCAATAAAAAAAAAAAAAACAAAAGAAAAATACAAAAATATTGTGATTTCAAAGTTTTCTTTATATAAAAACCAAAAATATTTTCTTTTCTTATTTTGATTTTCTTTTTAAATTTTTGATTTCTTTTTGGTGTATGAACACTCGTTCTTCATCAAACGATCTTCTTTCACCTATTTCGGATCCCGAACGGATTATTCGACATAATCATCGGGTTGATTTTTCAAGTTTGAATAATTTTGACGACATAAACACGAACCGTGTTCATTTCTCAACCGTTGAGGAGATGAATAATAACGGTGAACACCCGCCGGTGGGTGCTAACCAACAAAATGATGGACCTCCGATAGGACCTCAACCGTTCTATGATCTTCGTCCGATCGAAGAACAACTCCAAGTTCCATTTAATGGAGTTAGGAGGGCCATCGTGATACCCGATATCCAAGCAAACCAATTCGAAATCAATCACGGGTTACTCAATCTCATCACGAGTATCTCATTTCACGGACTTGAGCACGAAGACCCTTATGCTCACATAAGGAACTTCACCGATATTGCGGAAACGATTAAGATTAATCAAGTTCCGTATGATGTTGTTAAGATGAAGTTGTTTCCTTTTTCCCTCAAGGGGGCAGCCCGGACTTGGCTGGAAAAGGAACCACCGAATTCGATTCACACTTGGGGAGATTTAGCTTCCAAGTTTGTGAATCATTTCTATCCTCCTTCCAAAACTTCTAATCTCCGCACTCAAATCTTTCGATTCCAACAAGCTTTCGATGAATCGTTCAGTGAAGCTTGGGATCGATTCAAGGAGTTGTTGGAGAAGTGTCCTAATCACGGGTTTTCAACCTTGCAGCAGATCGATACTTTTTATAATGGTTTATGTCATGCTGATCAAGATTCTCTTAATTCTGCTGCGGGTGGAAACTTGTTGACCCGTAATATTCATGAGGTTTTTACGATAATTGAGAACAAAGCTAGAGTCCGTACTTCTAGGAGCAAAACTCAAGTCTCAAGTGCTAGTAATAAAATTAATGATGATGTTTTGGCTCATGTTCTTGATCAAAGTAGTAAGACAAATGAGGCTATAATCAATTTGACCAAACAAATGAGTCTTTTAATGAAAGAAAAGTCGTCAAACCAAGTGAATGTTGTTAATCATAATTGTGAAACGTGTGGTGGTCCACACCCGTATTTTGAGTGTCCGGCAACCGGTGCCTACGTTCATGAGAATGTGTATGCTGCTAACATGGGTGGTAACGGTTACCAACCCCAAGGAGACCGTAATCTCCTCAGCTACCGTTCTAACAATCAACTTGGACCACCACCCGGTTTTAATAACCAACCGCAAAATCAAGTTGTTCCACATCGTAACAATCAAGTCAATCAAAGTCAGAATCGAGTTAATAACGGTTTTCATAATCAAAATCAAGGGTACAATCAGAATCGGGGTTTTCAAAACCATGGGAATTTTCAACAAGCCCCGCCTCAAGGGAATTTTCAAAATATGAATCATGGTCATGCTAATCATGGAAATTTTCAAAATCATAATCAGGGTTTCAATAACAACAATCGAGGACAAAATTTTCATAATCAAAATCAAGTTGTTGCTCAAAACCAATCGTCCTCAGAAGAAATGATTAGGCAATTTATGAAAAAACAAGAGGAAATGAATCAAATGATGCTTAATCAAATGGCTGAGTTTAACAAGCGTTTAAATGATCGACCCTCGGGTTCGGGTACTACTTCTCTTCCTAGCAACACGATCGCTAACCCGAGGGCCGACGTTAAAGCGATCAAAACTCGTAGTGGATTTTCGTATGATGGACCTACGGTTCCGACTACCTCTTCTTCTCTTCCTCCCAAGGTAGTCAACCGTGATACCGAGGCGACAAAGGACCCGGTGCTTCCTAGTAATAATGGAGGTACCAAAAACGTCCAACCTCCGGTTGTCCAAACGTCTTCGTCAAAAGAAAAAGTTGTTGAACCCGAAGTGATTTCCGATGATGTCCCGGAATTTCGTCCTAAACCGTCAATTCCTTATCCATCACGACTAATCGAACAAAAGCACCGCGAGAAAACTAATCATCAAATGGAAAAGTTTCATCAGATTTTCAAAGAGTTGCATTTTGACATAAGTCTCGCGGATGCCGTCCTTTTGATGCCTAAATTTGCTGCTATGATTAAAAATTTGTTGAATAATAAGGAAAAGTTGTGTGAAATGGCTAAAACCCCATTGAATGAGAATTGCTCGGCGGTTCTCCTTAAAAAGCTTCCCGAAAAGCTTGGTGATCCCGGCAAGTTTCTTATTCCTTGTAATTTCCCGGGGATGGTTCAATGCTTCGCCTTAGCCGATTTAGGTGCTAGCATTAACCTAATGCCATGGTCCGTGTGGAAGAAATTGTCTCTTCCCGAGCTTACCCCTACTTGCATGACCCTCGAGCTAGCCGATCGATCTACTTCCCGTCCAGTGGGAATAGCCGAGGATGTCTATGTAAATGTGGGAAAGTTCCATTTTCCCGCCGATTTTGTTGTGGTTGATTTTGATCCCGATCCAAGGGTTCCTCTTATTCTTGGTAGAGGTTTCCTAAGGACGGGTCGTGCTTTGATTGATGTTTATGATGAGGAGATTACTTTGCGTGTTGGAAAAGAAGCCGTTACGTTTAATCTTGATCAAACTTCGAAATACTCCTCTACCGATGATTGCATGTCCGTTAACCGAATCGATGTTATTGATGAAGTTTCGGAGGAGTATTCTCAAGAGCTTCTTGGTTTTTCTCATAACGTTTCAAGTGGCAATCCCACTCTTGATTCTTCCTCTACTAATAATTCTTCCTCTTCTTTTCCCGATGATAATTCTCCTTCTTCTCAACCTATTGTTGCTGACTCTTCTCCTTCCCTCACTCCGTTTGAGGGAAGTGATTTCTTTTTGGAAGATGTCAATGCTTTTCTTGCTATCGACACACCGGATGTTGATGATTCTTACTACGATACGGAGGGAGATATTCTTTTGCTTGAACAACTCTTGAATGAAGATCCTTTTTCTCCTCTCCCTCCGAAGAACATTTGTGTTGAAGAAGTTAAAGAAGTTAAAGAAGCCGAACCGACAAATGAAAAACCACCCGAGCCCGAACTTAAAGAATTACCTCCTCATCTTGAGTACGCTTTCTTAGAAGGAACCAACAAATTTCCCGTTATCATTTCTAAATTTCTTCAAGATGAGGAGAAGATTCGTCTTCTAGATGTGCTCAAGAAGCATAAGAGTGCCATCGCTTGGCAAATTTCCGACATCAAGGGCATAGACCCTCGTTTTTGTACTCACAAGATTTTACTTGAAGATAATTACAAACCATGTGTCCAACAACAACGACGGGTTAATCCTAAAATTCATGAAGTCATTAAAAAAGAGGTTATCAAATTACTCGACGCTGGGATGATTTACCCCATTTCTGATAGCCCATGGGTTAGCCCGGTCCATTGTGTTCCAAAGAAAGGTGGTATTACCGTTGTGAAAAATGATGATAATGAGTTAATCCCAACACGTCTTGTCACCGGTTGGAGAGTTTGTATTGATTACCGCAAGCTTAACGATGCAACCCGTAAAGACCATTTCCCGCTGCCATTTATGGATCAAATGCTCGAGCGCCTTGCAGGAAATGAATTTTATTGTTTTCTTGATGGTTTTTCTGGCTATTTCCAAATACCAATTGATCCCCAGGATCAAGAGAAAACAACTTTTACATGCCCTTACGGAACATTTGCTTACCGACGAATGCCATTCTGCTTATGCAATGCTCCTGGAACATTCCAGAGGTGTATGATAGCCATCTTTCATGATTTGATTGAGAAAACAATGGAAGTCTTTATGGATGATTTTTCGGTTTATGGTGACTCTTTTTCGTCTTGTCTCTCCAATTTAGAACAAATGCTCCAAAGATGCGAACAAACTAACTTGGTTTTAAATTGGGAAAAGTGTCACTTTATGGTTAAGGAGGGAATAGTCCTTGGGCATAAGATCTCTAAGGCCGGGATCGAGGTTGATCGAGCTAAAGTCGATGTGATCGCAAAGCTACCTCATCCCACGACCGTCAAGGGAATTAGAAGTTTCCTCGGTCATGCAGGCTTTTACCGACGTTTTATTCAAGATTTTTCCAAGATAGCCCGACCTCTAACCCGTCTTCTTGAAAAGGATTCTCCGTTTATTTTTTCAAATGAATGCATCGAAGCATTTAAGATTCTCAAAAAGAAGTTGACGGAAGCTCCTATTCTCGTTGCGCCAGATTGGGATTTACCATTTGAGCTAATGTGTGATGCGAGTGATTACGCCATTGGTGCTGTTTTAGGACAAAGAAAGAATAAATATTTTCAACCAATACACTATGCAAGCAAAACGATGAATGAAGCTCAATCTCATTACACTACTACCGAAAAAGAAATGCTTGCGGTCATATATGCTTTTGAAAAGTTTCGATCATATCTTCTCTTGAAAAAATGCATAGTGTATACCGATCATTCGGCTTTAAAGTACTTAATGAACAAACAAGAAGCTAAACCGAGACTAATGCGATGGGTTCTCCTTCTCCAAGAATTCAATGTTGAAATTCGAGACAAAAAAGGAGCGGAGAATCTAGCCGCTGACCACCTCTCTCGTCTTGAGAATCCCCACCAAAGTGATCTTGAGAAAAAGGAAATCAATGAATCATTTCCTCTCGCGACACTTGGTAGTATTTCACATAATGACTCAAGTACCCCATGGTTCGCCGACTTTGCGAATTACCATGCGGGGAACTTCATAAGAAAAGGGATGTCGTTTCAGCAAAAGAAGAAATTTTTCAAAGATCTTAAACATTATTTTTGGGACGATCCTTACTTGTTTAGAACATGTGCTGACCAAGTTATCCGTCGGTGTGTTCATGGCGCGGAAGCTAATGAAATTCTTTTGGCATGCCACAATGGACCCACGGGGGGACATCATGGTGCCAATTACACCGCTCGGAAAGTTTTTGACTCTGGCTTCTATTGGCCGACGATATACCGAGATGCACAAGATTTGGTGAAATCTTGTGACTCGTGCCAGCGTCAAGGAAAAATTTCACAACGTGATGAGATGCCGCAAAATGCTATTCAAGTTTGTGAAATCTTTGATGTCTGGGGTATTGATTTTATGGGCCCATTCCCGTCTTCTCGAGGGAATAAGTACATACTTGTGGCAGTCGATTATTTGTCTAAATGGGTTGAAGCGAAAGTGCTCCCCACAAATGACGCCCGAGTTGTGGTTAAGTTTTTGAAAAACTTGTTTTCCCGATTTGGTACACCTCGTGCTATCATTAGTGATCGTGGTACTCATTTTTGTAATGATCAATTCGCAAAAGTCATGTCCAAATATGGTGTTACTCATCGTCTAAGTACCGCGTATCACCCGCAAACGAGCGGTCAAGTAGAGGTGTCCAATCGTGGTCTTAAAAGGATTTTAGAAAGAACCGTTGATGGAAATCGTGCTTCTTGGTCCGACAAGTTGGATGATGCATTATGGGGGATTGTACAAAAATTTATGTGTCGTGAATAGTATAGTATATAATAACCAAGTAATTTCTCAACGAATAAGAAATTACTCGGGTCGTGTCTCAGTGAAGGTTAAATGGAAAATTGTTTATCGTGATTGATAAACCGTGTTCGTGAAAAGTGCAAAGTGAAAATATTGGAAAAGAAATTCAAATTGTACAAAGATATGTCAAATAGAGCACAGAGTACAAGCTATATATGCACAAAGATCTAAAATCTGAAAACGGAAATGCAAACGTGAAATGTAAAAACGTAACGTACAAAATAAAACGCGACTTTTATTTAAAAATGATCCTAAAAATGTGAAACAATTTTCTAAAAACTTTAAACAACTAAAAAGAATTTTGAGAAAAAGAAAAATATTTTTTTTACTTTTTATTTATTTAATATGAATTAAAATCTATTTTAAAAACTATTTATTACTAAACTTTATTTAATAAAAGACAGGGACTAATTTTGTAATTTTTGAAATTGAAATATAAGAGAAGATAAAAATTATTCTAATTAAACTTTCACAGAAACTACAAGGACTAAAAATGTTAAAATTGAAAAACATTTTCTGTTTATTTCTCTTACAAAAACAGCCTTACAAGCTGTTTTCACAAGCTTGTAAAAAGCTTATTACTGGACCAAATTGAAAAGTAAAAGTTGTTTTAGAAAGCTAAGCAACCAGAGATTCCAATTTTCATAAAAGCCCTATGCCAATTCAACTAATTGAGCACTAATTTTGCTCATGAACAGATGATTAAATGAGAACATGTAACAGACTTGAGAAGACAGATTTTTAACAATATTTGCAGGAAGGTTCAAGTATCCAAATGTTATAAAATATATCTGAAATTAACAACTATTAAACTAAGCCAGGTAAACTTCCCAAAAACACAAAAAACACACAGATTACAACACAATTGAACAATCAAAACAGATCATGAACAAGTAGTGAAGAAAGTAGTATAAACTGACTTAAAACTCTGTTGACTAATTCTATGCAACCTAAGCTTGACCAAATCCAATTTTAACAGCCTAATTTACTTTCTATATGTATATCAAAGCTATTTTAACTATTAAATCACTTAAACTACTATGTTGAGCTACTAATGATAAGATCACAAACTCTAAATTGCAATAAACACAAGCTGCAATGAAATTTTAAACTAGATTTGACTTTTTTTACCTACAAACTATCAATATTATGCTATAACTAACTGATATTATCCTAATGTAAACTATGTGTACAGAGAATTCAGCTATTAAACAACTATATCCACCTCAACAAAGATGATCCAAACACAACTTTAAAACCTGATTACACTATACACTACTGAATCAAGCTAAATCCTACTGTTCTAAGGTTCACATCAGGTCACAGAGCTTCAATAAAGATCAAATCAACAAGTTATAACAGTTGAAACAAACTAAAGCTCAAAATCTCAGATCTGTCAATTGTGCAGATAGAACAGTACACTTCAAATTTATCTACAACTAAATACCTCAAACCAAATCAAAACTCAATCTAAGCATCAATTACACTATTATACTCCAGATTTATTAACTAAATTCAGTTCTCAACAAATCAAACTCAGATCTAAATCAATCAATCAGTAACTGAAGCAAAACTAACAACAGATTCAACAAAGCAATTACACAAATGTTTAATTCAGCTAAGTTCACTATAACTTCTTGAATAATAACAAGCAATCTCAATGGAACAGTGAATATCAGATCTAAAATTTAACACAAAAAACTGAGATGAATAACTAGGAATTAGAGAATAAGATCTTACAAAGTGCAGTGCCTTGAATCCACAAACAAAGGATCAACTAACTACCACTGATTCAACCCAAAATACTATCTAATCCATCTCCATAATTCCAAATTCACCCTCAGTACCATAAACCACCAGGAATCACCATTTTACACCATGAAACTTCATTGCTCTATCTCAGTTGACTTACATTGACTGAATGGTAACTTGAGCTTACTGACTGTATGAGCTAGTATTTCACTTGCAGAAACTTTAAAAGCTGATAAGAGCTTATGAGATTAACAAAAGAAATTTATTACAAGCTTGTAAATGAATTCACAAAACATTTTTATAATTTTCTGTTTTTATATATTTTTATATATTTTTTATATTTGAGAAAAGGTTAAGATGTTTAGGCTTCTGAAAATAACAACTAGTTAGCTACTGAAAAGCTTAGTAAATGATCAATAAGCTCAAAGATTATTAGAGAACAAGCTAAAATTAACTAAAAAAACTGCTTTTATTTATCACTAAAAATGTTTACAAGTACAAATAAGATGAAAGGAAATTTTGACAGAGTTTCTTTACACTAAAAATTACACACCAATCTCTCTAAAACTAGTCCTATTTATAGATGGAGAAGATTCGTGAGGAGTAGCATTGGATTCCATCTTAGAAGATGCTAGAATGAGACTCTGGCAATCCTCCTTCACGTATTATGTTTCCTTTCCAACCCTTAGATCAGTCCCATTCGCTTTTAACCCTTGGATTAGATCCCCTGACGTGTTGGAGCCAATGGAATGCTGCCACATGTCCAATTTTGTGCTTCTTGACTTCTGACACGTTCTGACAATCTGACATTCTTCTAGAAGCCATTTGAAATGACGAATTGGCCCTTAATTGCCGTAATTTTAGACGGGGTAATTTAGGGTTCTTATGAATAGTAACTGGGTAACTTTTGGGGGTGAAGAAAGGCGGGGAGGGATTTTTTTTATATTAATTTGGTTTATTTTGATCTTGGGTCGGGTTGTGTGGGAAGGCCGGGTTATGGGTAAAAGTGGGGATTGGGCCGGGTATGATTAAAAATGGAATGGGCTTGTGTTATTGTTTAGGATTTTGTTATATTTGGTATATTTAGTTATAGAATTAACACAAGGACCAAATGTGATATTTCTGAGCTCATCTTAAATTTCTGAATCCCGGGCTTTGACTTTGTTGACTCTCTTCCGTCTCGTGCTCGTTTTCGCTTGTTTTGTCTTGTTTTGAGTCCGTTTTTGATAATTCCATTCCTGCACAATCAAAATCACAAAAACAAATATTTCCTTGGCATTTCGTTAGTGATTAAGTCTTTTTGGTCTTAAAATGACGAATAATCGATATGTGATTTCACACATATCAAAATCCCCCAAACTAACGTGTCCTCACGCAATGGGATTCAATCACGCTTTAGAGATAAATAATTTCATAACTCTTTTTACTTAACTTTGAAAAGTAGCAAAATGTTCGAAAGAGATACGAAACCATTTATTCCCTTAAACGCCCCGTTTTACCATTTTCTTTATTCCTCCATTTATTACACTTATAACTTACGAACTTTTCACACTTTATTCACGTGACGGTGTATCGACTTTCATTATCTTGCGATAATTATTAGGTTCATCGAGTAGAAACACAATTCATAGAATAGTGACCAAAAGGATAAAATTCGTCATCCTTGATTTTTCACGAGTCCCCAAACTAAGCTTATGAACGAGATCACCGTTTATTTACAAGTTAGAGGTCAATACTACTCATCGTAGTTACTTGTGTAAAAACCCCTTGTTCCCAAATCTTAGTGTATCTAGAATTTTTTAAATTAAGTTGAGAAATGAATTGCTTCATATATTCTCGTTCCAACATGAATTAGTCCGATAAAGATACCAAGAATCCCAACGCTAAGTAGTTATCGATCTTATCTTAAGAAGGTTTGCTCGAAAAATGAGGTCCACATCAAGGATATTGGATACATACAAAGACTTTAGAATACAACAAAATAGACATAAGTTGGAGAGTACCTTCACGTGCACCTCATGCGCCCGATCTAGGATCATTCGCATGCACCTCACGTGCTACCAACTTTAGTCTTAACACTTAAGCTCATAATCCATAAATCTCAACATAAATCCTTATTCTTTCTTTTGATCTTTCACTTTTTTTACTTTTCTTGATACTTTTTCACTTTTTGCTTTTTCTTTTTCTTGCCTTAGTAACTTTTAAACTCCGAACCTTCACGGTTTCAATCCAAGACCTACCGCCAACTGCTAGGGTTAGAATGTAGGATCCAAGGTCCGATCTCAATCCGAAGTCTCAAAGTACCTTAGCTCTTATGAATACCGGGCTTTAAAGGGTAGCTCCGAAACCACATGCGTACTACGCAATACAACGAAATACTATACAATACAACACAATACAATGGGGTGTATCCTTGATGTGTACCCAATTTTTCAAACAAAGATTCTCTTAAGAAGATAAAGAACTAAATTTTGTCAAAACCGAGACATCTTTAATTATTATACACAAGATATGGGTTGAAACAAGCTGATGGGAACGAAA
>LBNU01004986.1:3018-16280 GCA_014162995.1 Artemisia annua
ACTTTTGGCCACTGTTTGATTAATGGTATCTAACTAAATACCTAAAACAAACATGCTTTGTGTGACTAAATATTACAAAAGGCCACACAAACATAAAATTCACGTGGCCATTGGATGATCAATAGTCACACAAAATACACATTTCTTCACTTTAAACAGCATATGGTCACACTTATTTACACTTTTGGCCACTTTGTGTTAAATTGTATGTGACTAACTCCAAAAAAACAACACCCATTGTGTGACTAAATCATCACAAACGTCACATTTATTGTATATTCATGTGGCCACATGACGGGAAATAGTCACACAAAATACACATTAACTTGAATATATCATCTCAAATGTCACATATATTATATATTTATGTCGCCAAAGGACGAACAATAGTCACTCTCAAAAAACATTCGTGTGACTATAAGTTGTTTACGGTCACTAATAATGACTAATCCAACAAAACTTGTGCCTAATTTGTCACACATATTCGAGGTTTTGGTCACTCTTTTTCGATGGAAAAGGCCACGAACTCAACAACGTCACCATATGGCACCTACAGTGGCGGGACTTTTGGTGACACACGACGAAAAAAACGTGTGTGACTATATGCATATCGTCACGCATTTTGGGCGTGACTGATAGAACTTTTTGTACCAGTGTTAGTATGCCGCACTTGCTATATAATTTTGGAAAAATAATCGAGTTAAGTCATTTAAGCTAATTCGACTCGGAATTGATAATGTGCTAGCATATTAATAACCATTACCACTTAAATGTGAGGAATTTTCAGCCTTATGCCCTTATTGTTGGCTTGTTTCTTTGTTTTTGAGTGTGCCGATGTTTTATTTATTCTAGAACTTGTGCTTAAAATCTTTACGAGACCGTTGTAAGATCACATTAGTGTGATGTAAGTGATTTTAAATGATAAAGAGGCAAAATTAGGATTTACACCAAATAGCCATCCAATAAAACTATATATTAGTAATCACATCGATTATCTAATTTCCAATAAAAACCTTTTGTAGCACTTATCTTTGGTGCTAGATACCATTAGCACAACATTCTAAGCCAATCTATTTGTTTCTTGAAATCCAGAAAAAGGAAAAAAAATATATACAACCTTAGCCTTTTAAACCTTGAACCTTGTTGGAAGTCCAAAGAAAAAGAAATAATAAATTACGGATAATGCTATTTTGAATGAAGTATGAAGGTTGCAAACTTCTTTTTTTGATTGAAGTTGCGTGTTCATCGTAAGTATGGGGGAAAACCAAATAACTCCCAAGAAAACAAAAGAAAAAGAAAGAAAAGTACATATACGAGGTGAATAAAGTGTTTGCAAAACATGTGCCAAATGGAGACCGTTATTAAAGAAAATGGACTTTCAACTTATTATTTTTTCTTTTAAAACAATTTCACAATATAATCCCATGTCTAAACCATACCCATATTATTACCTTTAGCCAAACGTTATAACCCGAATAAAAGTCCTCTTTTGATAAAATTTACTTGGTGCTTACGCCATGTCGGTGAAGTTTAGTTTTTTGTACAAGCCAATGGTAATTTATTTAACATGTCTGAGCAACTGAGTGTGATTTCCTTTATACCCGATATATGAGTGTGAGTGAATTATACTTTCCACTTTCATGAGATGCTTAGTCGTGTTATCTTGGCTTATGATTTCTTGATAAGATAAAAATAAAAATATTTTTAAGGATTGCTTGAGAGCAAGCAATAGTTAAGTATGGGGGATTTGATAACGCTCTTATTATACATATTTATCCCATCAATCATAAATTATATATCTATTATATTATATAGAATATCCTGTTACTTTTGTAGAATTGGCACTAATCTGGTTGCAGGATTGAATGAGAGAAGGAAGTTAGAAATATCACTAAAAGGACGATAAAGTAACAACTACAACAAAAGGAAGGACTTGGAATGAAAATACAAACATAAAAGACCCAAGTACGCCGGTCTTAGGACTATGTGCGGCGTACTTGCTTGGCGGGTAAATGAGATTGAATCTACACGAAGTACGGTGTGCTTTCTACAAAGTGCGGCGCACTTATCTTGTCAGTTACAAAAGCAGAGTTATTGATTGCATTCATTGTGAGGCCGATCACTTGTCCTCAATTACTGAACTCTGGAGGTAAACTAGGTCGAATGAAGTCTACAAAATGAAAGGTACGAACCAGAAGAATGTGGGCAACATCTAGTAATGTACGGGAAAGTATACAAAAGTGATATTGGTGAACTCATACCAAGTTCACCATATCAAGGTCGAATTGTAATCCTATTACTGTGATAGAGGGTAGGAGAATGAGCCAAGTAGAGTTTTCTCTGTGGAAATCATTTGTTCTTTCATTGTAATCACTTTGGTACAATTCTCTATTTCTACGAATTATATTATGAAGTTTATGAAATCTATGTCGAATGATATGTGTTTTGTTACCGAGATAATGGAGTAGTCGTTTATGTTTATTTGGGTGATGTAGTTATATGGTTGTTTACATTGTAATGTACGCTTGCTATTTGATACTATGCTTAAGTTTAATTGATGAGATTATGCTTGGATCATTGTTGAATGTTTGATGTATCTCTGTGGTAGAAGTAGGTCGAAAGGGTCTACCACTTTGGTATTATTTCATGGTGTTTGTCTATGGCAACTTGGTGTTTACCTTGTAGGAATTGGTCAACAAAATGTTTATCAACCCATCCATGATCTTGTTTAATGCCTTATCTCATGTCTAACGAACTTGATGAGGAAATTGGCTTATGTATACTTCTGTTATGAACCATCCTTAATGCACTTGATATATTGAGAATTATAGGTCGAAAGGGATTCTTAATATGTTGGATAGTTATTTGTAGGAGTGATCACCAGTCATCTCTTGCTTATATATCTTGTTCATGATTGCTTGCTCATCATTTACATGTTTACTTCCATGTTTCTTAGCCTAAATAAAAATAACTTTCAATCATATAAACAAACAATCTAAATTACTAGTCTTTGGATAAGTGACAATCTAGGGACTTTACTTTGACACAATTGCTAACTTGGCTTTTCTACAATCTCTTGGGACGACCTGGTCTTACCTAAACCTTTACTATAAACGGGGTTTATACTTTACACGTGTGTTTTATATATTAAGGAAATTGGTGAAATTAGTATTATAAATTTAAAGCTTTTGAAACACATCAGGGACCTTCCCAACAGTTTTTGTCCTTTAGTGGTGAAATGTTACCTGGTGAAATTTTATCTGATTTGGGCGGAAAATAAGGCCGTTTGGACAATTTGAAATTCAAGTTTCAAATTTATTTTTCTTATTAAACATTTCTTTATAAATACAAAAATAATTTGTCTAGTTTATTTTTGTAAAAATGTTTTGTCACATTTATAAAAATGTAAGGTTTAAGGACAAAATGGATTTTCTTTGATAACTTAACAAAGTTGGTAAAGTGTTTGTTCATACCTGAAGTGACGTTGAGAGACGTTGATGTGTGAACGAGTAACTTCTGCACTTTACGTTATGTGTTGCAAGTTACGTGTTTGTTATCATTAAAACATGAAGACACTTTATAGATTAAACGTCGTAAAGTTTGCACTAACAGGTTGCTCTTCGAGACTTTCGCGACTCGACTACCATTTCCATTACTTACTACATAACTCATGGTGAGTTCGTAGCCCCACATTTTATTACTTAATTGTTTTACAAACCCTTGGGGCGCCACATGTTATTTTTAAACTGAATACAATGCTTTCTACTGTATGCTTACCCGAATATGTTTTATTGTCACTAAGTAACGATTGCCATGTTCAAAGTCCCTATATCATGAACCATTAGTCACTAGCTATAGTGAGCGCGAATATTGTGATAGATCTATTGGGATTAACGAATCCCATTTGTGTTGAACAACTACGAGTTCAAACAAATGCACTATATTTGATGTCTAGAGGTATGATGGCAAAGTATCTTCGTAGGGCTTCTATGTTACTATTATGTCTACGTTAACGCTTGGTTGCATGAGCTTAGTGAAATAATAACTGTTTTGTTTTCAACTATGAGTGTGAGTCTATAGCTCACAGTACGAATATTGTGTTCAACGATTTAACTATAAACTCTACAAATTCCACTCAACCTTTGTGTTGATTGTTTTAAGCAAGTATCTCAGGTCTATAATGAACGAGTCTATAGTGAACGAGGCTGGCACGGAGGAGCACGGATAGATCAAGAAGGCTATAAATTTTATTATCATTCGAAAACTCTTTTAATGTAATTTGTAAACTGTGAAACTACTGAGACCTCATTTTGTAAACTCTGATATTTAAATGATTCGAATGATAAATCTTTTAAAAGCGACTCAATTAGAGTTCGTTTTCTATTGTTAAAACTATTTTGCCGTCGAGTAACACCAATTTTAAATTCCGCTGCATATCACGAAATTGGTGGTGTTACAGTATAAGCACCAATTTACGGCATCTGACAAAGAACATGTCTCTTGGTACTATTTGGAACATTTTGAAAAATTCTAAGAATTTAGACGTAAAGACAAAAGTTCATTGTTAATTATCAAATCAACATGAAGAAAATTTAAAAAACATCACAAAAGAGTCGATTTCATTATAAATCCCCTTCATTAAATATGATTTTTCAAAATTAGGGATTATTTTTATTACTTTTTTTATCAATTGTAGGTTCGACATTATCAATTAACAAATGATAGTTAGATATGGATGAAATAAGATTTCGGATGACAAAATAATAAGATTATAGATGTCTAAAATCTTGTTGTTGCGGATGAAAATCATGTTATGGTAGAAACATATTCAGATACGGATCTAGAAAAAGATGTAGCTGCTATTATAGATAAGATCACATGTGAATCTGTTTGCAGGGTAAAATCATATATGATTTTACCAAAAATCACATTTTTATATTTTAATTCTTTGTTTGCTGAGATGTTATGTGAATCACGTGAAAACACAATATTGGGGGACAAAAAATAAGATTATAGATGACTAATATATCTTGTTGTTGTGGATGAAAATCAGGTTGTGGTTGAAGCATATTCAGATACAGAACTGGAAAAACAAGTAGCTGCTATTATAGATAAGATCACATGTGAATCTATTCGCAGGGTAAAATCATATATGATTTTATGAAAAATCACATTTGTTAAATTTTAATTCTTTGTTTGTTGAGATGTTATATGAATCACGTGAAAACACAATATCCCCCAACCCCTCTCTCGGTTTAATAACTATTTAAATACAATTATTCTTTTATAAAAAAAATGTAATTTACATTCTTTGATCTAATAAACTAGATGATGAGGATTTGATATGTTATTTATTGGAAAATTAAGATCTTTTCAAAATTTTCTCTAAATAAAATCGAGGTTAATTTTAAAATTCAAATAAAAATAAATAAATAGCTTAATAAATCTGAAATGGATAGTAAATTTGTGTTTGAAAATAGTAATATTATTTTTTGATAACAAAATCTTAATTTATTGTTTAAATTTTAAATAAACACTGCTAATTTAAAAATAGTTTATCTCAGAAACAAGTCATTTTTTTCTATTTTTTTTGTGCAGATAAACTATAAATTGTTATGAAATATCTCGTAAATGATACTCATACAAAATCTTTACAATAAATTGCAAATGCACTAACTTGATATATGTTTCTAGAGTTATTAGACATTATTTTAGCATTACAAAAAAGATTTTTTTTTTTCTTATTTTTTATTTATTTTAAATTATCCAAATAACGTCTACTTTAGTTGTAGTTAGATTAATTATAAAGGTTATTAGATGTTATTTATTTTTTTTTTTGTATTTTTTTGAATATTTTTTTGTATTTTAATATACTTTAGGCAAGCTAAAAATTTGTTTCAAAATTTACGAGATGTTTGTATTACGATTGCTTTCTCAACGCAATGTGTAGGATAATAATCTTTGTTTAACTTGTAAGGTGTGAGGGATTGCTTTTCTTTTTTCTTCTTATATGTGGAAGTAGCAAACATGTTTTCTCAGCACAACACTTCGAACTTATTTTCTTATTTTGAATTGATATATACATTTTTTTCATAAAGAGGCAAAGGTTGATTATTTTGTATTATTTTTTAGATATTAAATTAGAATTTAGTTTTTTAAAATAAAAACATTAATAGATGTATCTGAATAAAAACTTCTATTTAGTTATTATTGTTTTACTATTATTGCCCAAATAAAAGTTTTCAAACAATACTTACTTCCTAACATCTTATCTGTCTTATTTTTTTACCACAAGAATAAATAGAAAAACTAAACAACCTCAAACACACATTTAAAAATTTGTAACACAATTTTTCTAACACAAGTTTTGTGTAGCGGGAATAATTTTATATATTAATGGACTTTCAAATTGCATCCACACAATATTATATCTGGATGATAGGAAAGATTCTAAAATCCCAATAACTACTTAACTAAAATGTCATGAATATGCACAAAATTATACATCTAGAGGCTTAGAAAAGTTAAACAAACAATTATATAAGATACTATCAACACATGGATTGCATTATTCTCATGTGGTGTTATTTAAACAATACTTTTTTAGATATGCTACTTCATCTTGACTAATATGAATTAGTAGTAACTAATTATGTTATAACATCAACAACACTCTAAGCCTCTTTAAAAAAATATTAAAACTTTGAAACTTTTGTACATGTTTTAGTATGTTAGGATAATGAAATACTACTTTAATTAAAATTATGAAATTCTCTTCCATTTTTTGTAATTCAGTATACGCTATTTATGATTAATATAAATCATAGTTTATGCAAATTTAGACCAAAATGATTATCCCCCTCGGGTTGATTTATGGATTTCTTAATAGTGTCATCTTAAAAAATATAAGCACCAATTTACGGCGTCTGACAAAGAACAAATCTCTTGGTACTATTTGGACCATTTTGAAAATTATGCGAACTTAGACGTAAAGACAAAAGTTCGCTTATCAAATCGACGTGAAGAAAATTTAAAAAATCAAATAAGAGTCGATTTCATTATAATCCCCTTCATTAAATATGATTTTTCAAAATTAGGGATTATTTTTATTACTTTTTTCCTAATTGTCGGTTTGACATTATCAATTAACAAATGATAGTTAGATATGGATGAAATAAGATTTTTTAGGACAAAATAATAAGATTATAGATGTCTAAAATATTGTTGTTGCGGATGAAAATCATGTTATGGTAGAAACATATTTCTAGAGAAAGATGTAGTTGCTATTATAGATACGATCACATGTGAATCTGTTTGCAGGGTAAAATCATATATGATTTTACCAAAAATCACATTTGTTATATTTTAATTATTTGTTTGTTGACATGTTATGTGAATCACGTGAAAACACAATATTGGAGGACAAAAAAATAATATTATAGATGACTAATATCTTGTTGTTGCGGATGAAAATCAGGTTTTGGTATAAACATATTCAGATACAGAAATAGAAAAAGATGTAGTTGCTATTATAGATAATACCACATGTGAATCTGTTCGTAGGGTAAAATCATATAAGATTTTATGAAAAATCACATTTGTTATATTTTAATTCTTTGTTTGTTGAGATGTTATGTGAATCACGTGAAAACACAATATCCCCCCACCCCTCTCTCGGTTTAATAACTATTTAAGTACAATTATTCTTTTATTAAAAAAATGTTAATATACATTCTTCGATCTAATAAACTGGATGATGAGGATTTGATACGTTATTTATTGGAAAATTAAGATCTTTACAAAATTTTCTCAAAATAAAATCGAGGTTAATTTCAAAATTCAAATAAAATTAAATAAATAAGTTAATAAATCTGAAATGGATAGTAACTTTGTGTTTGAAAATAGTAATATTATTTTTTGATAAAAAAATCTTAATTTCTTGCTTAAATTTTAAATAAACACTGCTAATTTAAAAGTAGTTTATCTCGTAAACAAGTCATTTTTTTCTATTTTTTTCAGTGTTGCAAAAAAAGGTCTCCAAGGCCGATTAATCGCCGATTAGGTGCTACAAGGCCATCGACCTTGCCGATTTATGTAACTGGGTCAAACAAATAGGTCAACCGTGGTCAATGACGGTCAATGGTGGTCAAACTTGCCATATAAATCTTGCCGGAAGTACCCAAAACTCACTCTAAACTTATTTTGATCACTTATAGTAGCTGTTTAACTCTCTTACAAATTGTTTTTTTGAAAATACCTTGCAGGAAATATGTAAAACTCACGGGAAATACACAAAATTTGCCGGAAATAACTAAATTTGTAAGTAATGCCAATCTGATTAATCACCGATTAACCCCGCCTACCCCGATTACAAGCTACAAGGTGGTCGACCACCCGGCTACCGATTCGCGATTTTTGCTACCTTGATTTTTTTTGCAGATAAACTATAAATTGTTATGAAATATCTCGTAAATGATACTCATACAAAATCTTTACAATAAATTGCAAATGCACCAACTTGATATAAGTTTCTAGAGTTACTAGACATTATTTTTTGCATTACAAAAAAGATTTTTTTTTTCTTATTTTTTATTTTTTTAAATTATCCAAATAACGTCTACTTTAGTTGTAGTTAGATGAATTATAAAGGTTATTAGATGATATTTATTTTTTTGTATTTTTTTGAATATTTTTTTGTATTTTAATATACTTTAGGCAAGCTAAAAATTTGTTTCAAAATTTACGAGATGTTTGTATTACGATTGCTTTCTCAACGCAATGTGTAGNAAATTATCCAAATAACGTCTACTTTAGTTGTAGTTAGATTAATTATAAAGGTTATTAGATGTTATTTATTTTTTTTTTTGTATTTTTTTGAATATTTTTTTGTATTTTAATATACTTTAGGCAAGCTAAAAATTTGTTTCAAAATTTACGAGATGTTTGTATTACGATTGCTTTCTCAACGCAATGTGTAGGATAATAATCTTTGTTTAACTTGTAAGGTGTGAGGGATTGCTTTTCTTTTTTCTTCTTATATGTGGAAGTAGCAAACATGTTTTCTCAGCACAACACTTCGAACTTATTTTCTTATTTTGAATTGATATATACATTTTTTTCATAAAGAGGCAAAGGTTGATTATTTTGTATTATTTTTTAGATATTAAATTAGAATTTAGTTTTTTAAAATAAAAACATTAATAGATGTATCTGAATAAAAACTTCTATTTAGTTATTATTGTTTTACTATTATTGCCCAAATAAAAGTTTTCAAACAATACTTACTTCCTAACATCTTATCTGTCTTATTTTTTTACCACAAGAATAAATAGAAAAACTAAACAACCTCAATCACACATTTAAAAATTTGTAACACAATTTTTCTAACACAAGTTTTGTGTAGCGGGAATAATTTTATATATTAATGGACTTTCAAATTGCATCCGCACAATATTATATCTGGATGATAGGAAAGATTCTAAAATCCCAATAACTACTTAACTAAATGTTAGCATTGTATTTTTATATTATGAAGTGTCGGTCATTATATTCTTGAATCGTTTAATAGGTTGCGTTAGAAAGTGTTTTAGGAAGTTATATGTTCATTTATCAATTACTAGAAAGTCTAAGGGTCAAATATGTAAAAGATCAAAAGCCCTAGACTTCACACCTATATAAGGAATTGTATAACCTCACTTTGAGGTTGGTTGATCATTGTGGAATAATACAAGTTCTTCATTTTACACATAGTGATCCTCCCACTCTCTCTCTCTACATCTCACTTTCTCTCTCTAGATTTAGGTGAACATGGTCGTGATTTAGGTTGTATACATGGTCCTACAAGTGGTATCAATCGCCAAGGGAAAAACATAGGTTGTTTTAGAAAAGTTTTGGTTAGTTTTGGTAGTCGTTTGGTTAAGGTTAGGCTCGTTTGGTATTACTTTTGTGCTCGGCTTATATTACTCAGAAGGTTTTACGTGTTTTATAAGGGTTTAGATTCTTTTAGGTTCTTATTTAACTCGTTTAGAAAATTTTTTTTTGATCAGACGTGATAATTTGTGATTTTGCGAGTATCAAAAATTAGGGTTTTGCGAGTATGTATTTTTGGTAAGATTATTGCGAGTATTGGATTGGTGGCTTAGCGAGTAACGTTTTTCTTTTTTGCGAGTATTGAATCTTTAGTGGCGAGTATGCCTTAATTCCTTATACATTGCGAGTAAGGATTCTCTCTTGCGAGTATCAAAACGTTATTCTGCTCATTTTTCTTCTACTTAGCGAGTATCAAAATTATTTAGCGAGTAAGCAAACATTTGATCTTGTGAATATCAAGAATTTTCAGCGAGTAAGAAAGCCTTGGATATTTAGCGAGTAAGAAGATCTGTTTTGCGAGTAAGGAAACTTAAAGTTAGCGAGTTTGGTTTTGTTTCTTGCGAGTAAGAAGGTTGTAAACTTGCGAGTATCACTTACTCAAATCTTGCGAGTATTGTCCCACAATCCTTGCGAGTTTGCAATCCTAATTTTGCGAGCTTCACTTAACTTCAGCGAGTATCATTTCAAGGTCTAGCGAGTAACAACCATAATATCTTAGTGAGTTTGCAAAAAAAAAAAAAAAATCACATTTTTACGCGAGATTTATTTTTTACAGGAGATTAAACGTTCAATTTTTACGCGAGATTTAAATTTTGGTACAACGTTGAAAATTTTGACCAAAAATTCACATTTTTAGGCCAAAATTCAAATTTTTTCGGTAAAATTTGGCGTCAAAATTTTTAAAACTCAAATTTTTCGTGCAACCTTAGAATTGCATTCCATAGTGTTTTTCAAATTTTGGGTAAGAAAATTTTCAAATTAGATTTTTGGAGGGAAAATTCAAACTCACTAAGAACAACCGTATACGCCTTTAAAGTTTCATCAAAACTAATCTACAACAACAACCTAAGTTTATCCTAAAGATCTAACAACAACTTTTCACGACACGTCACTTTGAATCAAATCATAATGGCATCTCAACAAGATATTCATACTGCCGGTGCTGAAAACCGTCCTCCTATGCTTGAAAAGGGTGGTTATCTTTCATGGACAAGCCGTATGCTTCGCTACATCAAAACCAAAGATGATGGTAAACTCATGATCAAATCCATTGAAAACGGTCCATTCCAGCCAAAAGAAATCCTTGATCCGGGTAATCCAGATGGAACACCTCCTACTCAACCATTCTTTCGTCTCCAAAAAGAAGAAGATTAGACAGCTGAAGACTGGAAGTAGATTAAAGCAGATAATATGGCAATGCATCTCATTCAACTTGGTTTACCTCGTGAGATCTTTGCTGCAGTCGACAGTTGTCAAACAGCTTATGCTATGTGGGAACGAGTTAGAAGACTTTGTCATGGAACAGAAATTGGACAACAAGATGTTGAGAGCAAGCTTCTAACAGAATGGGAGAACTTCACGTCCACAGCAGGTGAACAGATTGAATCATACTACACCAGGTTCTGTACCTTGATGAATGAGCTGATCAGAAACAAGTTGGAACCACGACAAATTGTGACAAACATTAAGTTCATCAACAATCTACCAGAAGAATGGGGTCGATTTGTCACAATTGTCAACCAAACAAAGAATCTTCATCAGGTGGATTATGATCAACTCTATGACTTCTTGAAGCAAAACCAAGCTGAGGCAAATGAAGTTAGGAAGGAAAAGTTGGCTAAGAATCATGATCCTCTTGCACTCATTGCTACAACACCAACACCTCTACCAGTGAACACACAACAACCATCATCATCTTCCACTCACAACTATGTGCAACAACCATACGTTTCACAACCAACACCTCTCTATCAACAATCATTCTACCCACAACAACACGATGTCATTCAACAACAACAACCAGATCAACTATTCCAAGAACCCGAATTCACTGATAATGATGAGAATCTTGCTGCAATAACTCAAGTATTTGGTCTTCTGACTAAGGCATTCCAAGGACGCTATTCAACTCCAACTAACAACAACCAACGAATTTCATCGAACACTCGTAACAAGCAGATTGCTCAGTCGAGGTTCAATATAGGCAATACGGGTCAAATGGTTGGTGTTATGGGGAATCAGCAAGGATATGCTATGGCTTTCACATGGGGAATCAGAATCAAATGGGTCAGTATGCAGGAAATAGGATGGGTCAAAGGAATCAGATGGGTCAGTTTGTTGGGAATCAACGGGGTCAGTATGTTGGTAATCAGGCTATGGGAAATCAGGTTGGAAATGTTGCAGCTCAGGTTGGAGGGAACAATGGGAATGTGAACGTGAATCAGGGAAATTTGATTAAGTCTTTTAATTGTCAGGGTGTCGGTCACATGGCAAGGAACTGTCCTTCAAGGGTGGATAAGAAAGATCTTGAGTAATTGCAAAAAGCATTGATGCTGGCTCAGAAGCAGAAAGCAGGATTTCAGTTGAATGCTGAGGAGATTGACTACATGGCACTTATGGATGATATGGAAGATTGTGAAGATATTGATGCGAACTGCATATTCATAGCGAATCTCCAAGAGGCTAAGTACGACACAGATTCTGAGACACCTCCGGTTTATGATTCCAATGTAGTATCTGAGGTACCATTAAACAATTCTTTCAACAATAATGATATATTTAATATGTCCCCTCATGAGGAACAGCATTCTGAGACACAAGTATACGATTATGATACATACCAGGACATGCCAAATAATAGTAATATTGATTCGTCAAATCCCGATATGAGTCATAATGGAGGCTTTGTTTCACAGCATGCTGAGAATGATGAGGAAACACGTGCTTTATTTGAATCATTGTTGAATAATTGTCAAATTGAGATTGAGTGTGTAAAAAAGGTCAATCGCGAAGCTAAGGCCGCGAATGCTAAGTTGACCGCTGAGCTTGCGAGATACAAGGAAAAAGAAAAAGCTTTTCAATTTCATACACAAAGATTGTCTGAATTAGAAACTGGTTATCAAAATTCTGTTTCAAAGGAAAAACATTTGCAAATAAAATATGATACACTTGATGTTAATTTACAAAAGCAAATTAGATCCCTAAATGCGGAAATTTCTGATTTACAAAACCAACTTTCTAAACAAAAAAAAGCTTATACCAATTTTCAAAAAGAACGGGATGAGTTGAAAAAGGAATTTGCAAAGAAAGAAGATAAGCTTTTGGAAGAAATCATAGAGTCAGAACATAAGATTGCAAAACTTGAAGATTTGTTGGTTAAAACGGGTCATTCA